>JAHBCN010011079.1:0-29833 GCA_019359885.1 Listronotus oregonensis | reverse complement strand
GATGAATGATGACTATATAGTTTGTCATTATTTGGTCAGACAAAACAGTCAGAATTGTGTAGTCTACGCTGGCAATAAGGTGGTCTGTTAATAAATTCTGTATCTTTTTGTGCGAAAATATGTTTATTATAAAATCCGGATATTAAAAACTGTGCATGTAAGCTTCTATTTTCTAAAACTCTTCCATAAGGCGCTTTCTGCATGTGACGGATCTGTAGTTAAGTTCTGAATAGCTTTCTCTTAGAGAACTGTTACAGAGGCGTAGCTGAATCTTAAGATAGACGAGCATTTTAAACCAACATAAAGAGGTGTTGTGCTAAATTATGCATATTAGACATTCTCATGATAAAGAAAGTCTTATATAAAAATAAATAAAATAAACTGTATTAACCTATACAGCGTGTTCCGAAATTAATGGGCAATATTTCTAGGACTTACTGTACTCACCAAAATATAAAAAATAAGGTTCATATAAACGTACCTCGAAAAATGCACATTAAGATGGCTGGAGCCCCTAGAAGAATGGGCCCCAAAGTTACATTTTGCGTAATAATATGGCCATTTTTTTTGTTTGCGAAATTTTAGTACCTTTAGCACCAAATAATAAATCTTTTGCCATTTCTACACAAAAAAGATATTTTAAATCGGCTTATTTTCAAATAAATTTATTTAAACATTTATTATATTATCATTCTTCAAAAATAAACAATGAAAACTCTAATTGAAAATTATTAGTGGTTGGCCATGGATTGACTTGTATCTATTTTTGTCATTTTTGAATAAACTCTTGCGTAACTTGCCATATTTTATATTTTTTTGGTGTGCTAAATATATTTTTTTTGGAAAGGATTCTGTATAACTTGTATTTAGGCCTTTGGCACAAAAACGAATTGTTAGTCGATCTTTGTATACAGATTGTTTTTGATATAATGCCATTTTTAAAATATTATGTCCATCAAATTTAAGAATAATTAGAATGGTACAATTTTTCTTTGGTATTTAAAAAAACCTTTAATACGCGGTTCATATCATGTCTAACACGTTTTATTTGCATTAAATAAAATATTAATATTTACTTTATAACATATTAAAATCTTTTAAAAGGCGTTCAAATAAACCTCAGTTTTTTCTTATGCACATTCTAGCAATACGGCTTATACTTTACGATGCCCAAAGAATTTCCAAATGGTTTTGTGTCCCTTTATTTTTTTTTGTTTTTTTGGTGGATTTAATTAAAGAAATCTTTTAAAAAGGTTTTTAAATTAGTTACATAATACATTTTGAAAAAGGTTTTGGGGGTTACCCATTATAACACGTATTGTAAAATAAAAATTAAGTTCAAGTAAATATTAGTTGGGTCCAGATTTAAATAATTTTGGATCATGAATTTCCTAAATTTTATTTGAGAATATAATAAAAAAAAATAAAATTTATAAATATATAATTTTTATTTTAGATCTTCGTTTTTTATTTTTGATGCATATTATAATAATTTTTAAAATAATTTTACTCAAAAATGAGCCAAAATAAAAAGATCGACTAAAAATATCTTTTTTGTGTAAAAATAATAAAGGTTTTATTATTTGGTGCTAACAGTATTGCACATCCTGTAGATAACGGCCCTAAAAAAATGTATGTATTTGGCCAATCAGCTACATGCATGGTTAGAAAATAAACAACTTGATCAAATTCAGCTGGCCTATTTTTAACGGTACCAGAATTATTACGCAAAACGTGACTATGGGGTCCATTCTTCAGTAGGCTTTTGTCATTTTAGGGTGAATAAGGTATGTTTATATGAACTTTTTCATATTTTTGAAACTAAAATAGGCATACTAATCTCGAAACACTCTCTATATCTACGGTGCGGCGGCATTACGAGTGTTTTAAAAAAGTTTTATTAAGAATATAAGGAGTTATTTTTTAAGTAACAGTTTTTATATTTTGTATTATAATATGGCATTATACATAGGCAGACTTTTGATATTAAATAGATCGATTTAATCTGACTGCTTCAACCAACCGGTAAAGAGTGTCAGAAATTTTAAGGAATACTGTGTTTTTTAAATTTATATTAAAATTGTAAAATAACGATTCTTATTAGTATGGTGGTCTGTTTAAGAAAGTAAAAGTTTATAAATGTAACGTCATCAATAAACATTTATTTAATTTTTAAAAATGTAATCAGTAATATAACAACCCAGATATTTTTATCCGTTACATGAATGTATTTAAGATTAACAATTTCGTCTAAAAGGTATAATTAGCAAAGATAAGAATTAATTATTTAATGTTAAAGTTTCTTGCAATTTAAACCAAAAAACGAATAAAACATAAAAGTAAAATATAAAAAGTAAAAAAAATATAATAATCAACACAAATAACTAGAAGTTAAATAAATAAAAATAACACGAGGTGAACAGGCGTTAATTAAGAAAACGTTTTTTTTGTGGTGAAAGGGATGTTTTCTCTCTCATGCATACTTTTATTTAAACTTATTTATATCTTATCTTATTGAATTGTTGTTTTTTTGGTTTTAGTAAACGAGAATATTTTAACACTTTTTTGGCTTTTACTTTCGGCAGTCATTATGACAAGAAGTTACCCTAATTAAAGCGTACCATTTATATAAACTAAATTACTCATAAATTAAATGTTATTTTTGGTTTTACTTATATCTATAATATATTGGGGCTTTAAAAGTTTGATGTATTTTATGCCTAAATTGGCACAAATAATGACTCTTATAACTGGCAGGTGTTGGATAAGAATATAAAATCCTTTATTGTTGCATTCGTTGAATTGGTCTTCATAAGTTATAATATAAATAGGCTTATAAGCGACAAGTAGAAAACAAAAGGACCAAGAGCAAAAGTTTGCAAACCAACCAATAAACTGCTCTAAACAGATGCTAAGTTCCAATATTTTACATTTTGTTTTTCTTGCTTAATAGCGTTTCTTCATTTAATTCTAGATCTGAAAATATTTTGGCTTCAAATTTTCAGACAGATCTTAAAGAAAAATCGATCAAATGTCATCTAAATTAAACTACATAGTAAATGAAGAAAGGATTAATTTCCAATAAAATATTACCAATTTTACAGAAATTGTAAATCATTATTTTTCCTAGTTTTAGAAAAAAATATCATCTGAGATGAAGGTTATAATAAAACTTTGACCGAACTTATGTAGGTTGCTTGGCAATGTTGCCAATCCAGTGCTAGCCAAAATGATAACTCCTCAATTTAAATAGAAAGCATCGCAATGCAATTTTTAAGTGTCACAATTTAATAGCTTTTTATACCTTTAACTGTATGCTATGAAGAGAAAATCTTAAATTTGTAGAGACTTAGTGAATTTAAAGTAATCTAAAAGACCATATATGGTAATTTTTTTAAAGAAATATTATCTTAGGGTGTCTTGTTTAAAAAACTGTCAATTATTGAAATCCACTAGTTTAAAGAATCATAAATTTTTACCACAGAATATTAGATAAAAAAACTATACATGTACAAACAATATTTTTAATTCAAAAGAATGATTTTTTTGAAAAAGGTTTGATACCCATTTTTTGAACGGTGTACAATAAAACATCAGTTTAAAAAACAATTTAAATTTTAATTTTTTTTTTTAGTTATATAGGAGATGGCTAAAGCCATTTGCCATTCTCTTAAATAATTATTTGTAGCAATTATAAAAAAATACATTAAAGTCTCAACTTGACCATTTTCTTTGGCACAATATGGTCTTACGTATTTAATAGTTAGAGTCCACAGTTTTGTACTTTATTAGCACTTTTGTTTTTTTTTAGACACGGCCAATATATGTTTTGGCACAAATCGGTAAATAGTCCCTGTACCCAAATTTAAATTATTTAATAATTCAAAAAACTTTAATCTATATTACATGTCACCAAGGGCGTCGATAATATTTTTTCCTGGGAGCAGTACCGTATCTAGGTATGGCCGCGCCCTTGGCGGGTTTTATTATTGGGAATTTGGGGATTATGGAATATCCTTCAACGAAAACGGTTAGATCAAAGCTTTTTCCGGAAATTTTACAAATTAAAGTGCAAAGTTGTAGATTTAAAGTTTTTTTATCCGAGAATTTCGTTTCTTTAAAATACCAATTTTGTGGTAAAATTTGTGTCAAATTCTATATTTTTTTTATATGGAAATATTGGCCTACTATTTGAAATAGACACAATTTGCTTAAAACAACTGTTTGTATCCGACTTAAAGAAATGGAATGTAAATTAATTATACATCTTTATTTGGGGGGTGATTAAACGTAAAATAAATTTTCTTAACAATAAAATAATAGTTACAAAAAAAATGTGCTTAGCAGGCCTACTAAAACGTAACATTAATACTTTAATAAATTAAAAAAATTTCAACAAAATATTTAATTAAGAACTTGTATTACATGTATTTACATAAACTTTTAAAATCTTTGCTAAAAAAACAAGTAGAAAAGATTATAAAATAGACGGGGGGTTTCAAATTTGACTGTCACTATTGGGATCTCGAAAACAGTAAGAGATGGAGGAATTTAAATTTTTGGGGAAAAAATTGCGTATCAAAAAAAAAAATTCAGGGCCGTATTTAAAAAATATTGTTGTGGAGTTTAACAAAACGAAACGTCGAAAAAAAATTTTTACTTCACAAATAATAAAGGAAAAAAAAGTTTCGATAAAAAGTATTTTTAGATTTTTCTCCTTTTTTAAAAAAAAACTCGAAAAAAAAAAAATCGAAAATTTTAGTTATTTCGCCAAATTTCAAAAAAATACAAAGGATAATTAAATTTTTTTTAAAAGTGTATTATTGGGTTCCCCCCATAGGAAACTTCGCCCCCCTTTAAACTTTCTCGTATCTCTTACTGTTTCTGAGATCCCAATGGTGGGAGTCGAATTTAAAACACGCTATATATATTAGTTAAACGACAACCATGATGCATTGATTTTTACAGAAACTACCAGAAAAATATATTATAACTTTGGAACTAGAGCTTTGCCCAATTTATAAAATACCAATTTATCAGCAGCTTGAATATTAAAAAAAATTAAAGAGTTATTTTCTCGCTATAGGTATCTGGATAAATTGATATTTTATTATTAATTTATACGTTTTTTCAGTCTTAATATACTAAAAATAATTAAATTAGTTATCTTAGTTAAAAATTTCCTATAAAATTTTTCTCTTGTAATTTATTTATTCTATTAATTTTGCCAATAAAAAATATTAATATGACAACGATACTGACAACTGATAAAAAATAAATTTTCCATGGTCGCGCCCCCCACGTAGCTGCGAACTTGCCGGGCGCCCATCTCGCCACCGCCTAGATACGGCCCTGTCTGGGAGGGGTAATTTTAGTATCGGAAAAAACAACTCTGAACACAAACCTGACAAAATATGTTACATAATCTGTTATTTGCTGGAAAATAATCTTGTTGCTATTGAGTCAAAATCATGGTCAAAGTATGTATTAATGCTAATATGTACATTTATAATGTTTGCACATTCAATTTACCCCCCTCCCCTTATCGACGCCCTTGCATGTCACTACGTACCACTTTAATATTTAGTTAAAAAAATATTGTATATAACATTGGAACAGAAAATTTGATACTGGAAAACTATCTTTATGGTATACCATTATAAAGAAGTAGTAACTTGCTTAAAGGGTTTCTTAAGAATTAGAATTAAACTTAAACTTTTTATATATCGTGACCAGGTATGAAAAAATTACAATATGCTAAATTAAGGCTTGCGTCAATTTATGATTATTTTTAAAATTACAAAATATCTTGAAACCTATGCATTTTAGGCAAAAATGTGTCGAGAGTACTCCTCAAAAAAAAAAAAAAACTTATTTTTAATTTTTTTGAAAAGATTTCTGTCAACAACTTTTTTCCAATGCAACATGGCATAGGCATTGCTTTAGAAAAAAAAGCTGATGTTAAAACTTTTAAAATGATCTAAGATATATAATGTTTCAAATTTTATAACCTTTAATCAATTTGTGCCGATTTTTTTTTATACCATGTTATTTTTATTTTTAAAATCAAAAAGTAGTTTTTAATACGTTGCTTTGTAACGTTAATTGAATAAAAAAATAGTTAGCTAGATATAGCTCGTAATAACGCGTACCGATCCCAAAATTATTACCATCTGCAACTTTGTCTATCGGTTAACTGTGACGAGTCCGACAATTTACCATTATCGGTATATCGAGGCCATTTTATGAAAATTTATTCCCAGCATGTCCTTTTTGAGTTTAAGTGGAAAATAATTTGTTACAAAATACAAAGAAAATTTTGTCCAGGAAACATTTCGGAGATTTTTTGTTTGTCCGACTCTTCAAACATGTCAATTTTATGATAGATTGCAGAGGATGGTCAGCAACATGACTTTTATAAAATTGATAATTTAAAGGCTAACAAAATTGATTGATAGTATTTAAAAAGCGGTGAATTTGCCTGGTGATCTACAGAGAAAGCGGTAAAAATTTTCACCGGCTAATCAGAAAATACGTTACACATTATTTATTACTAATTTATAGAAAAGCAGCAAAGCAGAAGTGGATACAATCCTTTCCTTTAGTAACCTCCTTATTAAAAGTAATACGCTCCATTAAAATATTTGCAAAAAAATATATCACATTTTTTAATTTTTATTATTGTTAAATCTTTTAAGTATTTTAACACTATTTGGATATTTTTTATCTACATCAACGATTCTACACAAAGAAGACGCCACTGTTAATCCTACTTCACTGAAAGAAATTCTAATTACTGGTCTTTGTAAAATGAAAAGGAAATAGAAATAAATGGAATACGAGCCAGTTACAATAGCTATTAAATTAAAATATATATTACATTTTCTAAGCATATAACCATCTATACAGAATAGAAAATGGGTAACTCTAAAATAGTTATTGCTATTGTCAGAAATATAATAAGAAAATTAATAGAATAACAGAAGGGTACTTAGTATTACAAAATAAATTATTATTAAATTAAAAGGCCTTAAATAAAATTATAGAAGAAATAAAACGGTTTTTCAAATTGTGTTCAAACTAAGCACTTATTAAATAACATTTACTAATGAATCGATGTGTTTTTTTTGGGATACTCGTCTTCTACTTTTTGAAAAATGGGACCACTTCGGTCCGGGTCCCGGGGTATAACAAACTGAGCCTGTTCAGCCCTATTGATCCCTATGAACTTGCAGATCACCTGCAACAAAAAAGTAGAAAAAACCCCCAAAAAAAAAAACAAAATCAAAAATATTAATCTACGTTTCGCTGGCAAGTCGGACACCGTTTAATAATGGTGATAAAGGTAAACCCATGGTCATACCAGGAGTTTGTTTATAAAAGTCAGTGTTAAATTGGAGAAATGTTGTTTTTACGCAAAAAGTTAAGAATTCAAGAATAGAGTTTATTATCTAATAATGGTAAAAAAAGGAGTAGTAAAATTTTTTTGATATAATTAAAATAATTTGTTCTGATCGAAACAAAAAAAAACAAAAATTAATTTTTAAAATATATTTTAGTTTAAAATAATTATCCTCTTGATTTTATAAACAAATGCTTTCTATAATTTAAACAACCAAATTTAAGACACAATCAAAATAAACTTATTAGAAATCTATTTTTATCATATATTCCTGGCTTATCAAATTAAATTCAACGAATAGGTAATACATTTAATATTCGTACTATCTTTAAAACACAAAACACTATTAGAACAAAAACTAAACCATACAATATAAATAAAAACACAAAAAGTATTTTTAAGAACCCTTGTGAATGTAATAAACTTTATACAGGTGAAACTTCCAGACCATTAGCCAAACGCATAAAAGAACATAGAACATACATTAAAAACACATAATTCCACAAATCAAAAATCTTTCAACACGCACCTGATAATAACCACATAATAAACAAAAATGCTTCTAGCATTTTAGCAAAGGAAACTTGTTCCAAAAAACGAAAAATAAAGGGGAGTGCATTTATTTTATCAAATAAAGATAAATTTGTAGCATCAATATTTGTTAATTTAAATTTAAACAATACATGGTTACTGGTTACCTATGCCTAAACCTAAAGTAAATTCAGGTAAGCTTAAAATGAATTAACACACCACACCACCTTTCTTGTCTTTTTGAATACTATAAATATACCAGTCAAATAACCTAATGTCATTTATGACAAAACGTCATGAAAATTAAAACAGTATCAGAATTTTCCAAGTTTTCAAAGCAAAATTTTCTTAAATTTGGTTTAATTTTTTA
The DNA here is from genome assembly GCA_019359885.1 of Listronotus oregonensis. Taxonomy (NCBI): domain Eukaryota; kingdom Metazoa; phylum Arthropoda; class Insecta; order Coleoptera; family Curculionidae; genus Listronotus; species Listronotus oregonensis. Next base: position 21,530 of record JAHBCN010011079.1, on the reverse strand, counting down.
TTTTAATTTTATCTTGACAACGGTGGTTGACTTGCCACCGAAACGTAGATTAATATTTTTGATTTTTAGTTTTTTTGGACCGAAGAGGTCCCATTTTCCAAAAAGTAGAAGGCGGGTATCCCAAAGAATATATATATATATATATATAATATATATATATATATATATATATATATATATATATATATATAATATATATATATATATATATATATATATATATATATATATATATATATATATATATATATATATATATATATATATATATATATATATATATATTTTTTAACGTTATTTTTTAAAATTTTGGGGGGAAAAAGACGTTTCGAAGATCCGCACTTAGTTTTTAAGCTGTCTAACTGGTGTCAATCTTCGACAAAGTTAGACAGCTTTAAAAAAATGAAGTGCGATCTTGGCGAAACGTCTGCAAACTTCCGAAGGGAAAAAACCAATGACAAACGGATATCCCCCCGGAATGAAAAAACTCACATTCATCTATCCGTGAAACTTAAGAACTAACATATATATATATATATATTTATATATATATATATATATATATATATATATATATATATATATATATATATATATATATATATATATATATATATATATATATATATATATATATATATATATATATATATATATATATATATATAAAAATTTTAAAAAAAACCGAATTTTGGGGTTTTTTTTTAAAGTATACCCCTGGAAAAAAATTGAAAATAATTTTCTGCAAATGTCCAGTGACTTGGGATTCAAATGAATAAAATAAACAATTTATAATAAAACACCCCAAAAATCACATTATTAAAAAAAATTTTTTACCTATTTTGGATTGAAATTTTTTGACAAAATTACATTTTTATTTATATCGCCTTTATTTTTTATTTTATCGAAAATGTTTATATAACTTTTTCTATAGACAATTAAGAAAGCTTTATTTTTTGGGGAAAAAGAAGGGGTAATAGACGTCAACGCCATCTACTGACCAAAGGGCGAAGCATACTCCTCAACTTACGGTGTCACAGACTTGCCGAGCTGAAATAATGTTACAAACATTTGGAAATGTATGCCCAATACTTGTACGGACTATTAACAATAGTGTAGTTAATTTCTTAACTAACTTTGTAGAGATTTCACCTAACGACATCTTGTGACCGGTTTCGATCTAAACTAAACGCAAAACAATTTCCGATGCACGTCATATGCTTTTCGTGACGTGGATGTTGCCAGCTTGCCAGATAGTGATAAAAATAAATATGTAATTTTTTAAAAAAAATAGGTTTTTTTTTTTTAAAAAATGATATTTTTACACTTAATCAAACGAAATTTAAAAATTAAATATTTATTTGGCTACATGTCTTAGTCATATACTTTATTTATTCCTTTAAAAAACCATTACACAATAATTACGCCAGTTAGCATATAGAACGTGTCGATTTTCCGAAAAACTAATATACACTCTAATATTCCGTTTCCTAAGCCCCCCGTAATTCTGATTTGAAAAACAAGCGCAGGTCAATGCAGATATCTCTTCCACAAGACTTTAAAGTAATCTTGGAGGGGGGGAAAAATCTTCTCCACTTTTAATGCCCCAAAAAAAAAAAATGGGGCCCCGCTGTCGCAAAAAAAATTTTGCCAATGCTTATTCGTTATATACGAGTGGCCAAGTTCTGCAGAACAAAGAATTTTTTTAACCTTGTAGGTGTTACTTTTGAGAATAATCTTAACTGACACAAACACATTACATACATAGCCCAGCAGCTTCAAGAAATCTTGGATTCTTTTTTTCGAGCCAAAAAAGTATTTCTCTCCTTCAATCTGTATACACTGTATGTATCCCAGATCAGACCCTCTTAGAATATTGTTCTCATGTCGGGGGGGAAAGGCGTTCCTACCACACTTAGCAGCTTTTTCCCTCTTGCCGTCCGACAAGCCAGGGGGTTTTTCCCTCTTTTGTAGGTATTTTTTCGGCTTCGCTCTGAAAAAATTAGCCAGTATAATTCCTCCCCCTAGCAGTTCCCCCAAAGACCAACATGTAGTGCCACTTTTATGCATCCTTTTACAGGGGCCCAAAGTGAGAGGCCCCGATCTTCCCATTTTGTTCGTTCTTTTTGGGGAACCAATAGCTCTTGATCGGCTGTTTAAATGCTTCGGCATTTTGAGACTGAACTTGAACGTAGAAGTAAATGCACAGTAAAAAAACAAAGTCTTTGTTTTCAAAAAAAAAAATTTTTTAAAATAACACTGATAAAAATACACACCAACAATAACTAGTATTACTAAAAAAAAAAAATTGTTTAAAAAAAAACAGCTGGACAGGAAGCATAAAAAACAAAGAATGAACGGCAACGTCGCTAAAAGACAACATGACAATAATAAAAAATTAAATTAAACCAATTTTTACAGATTTAACTGGGGATAAATATTCTATGTAATTGAGTTAGTATTAAAAAGAAATGGAAATACTTTTGATTAAATTCATTAAAAGGCCAAAAATTTTAATATTTTTTACCTAGATTTTATTTCGTCACGTTTGGGGACCTGAGTATTATTTATCAGCCGATTGATGACGTGCATCGGAAATTGTTTTGGTTTACTTTATATCAGATTCATCAGACAACCAGTCGAAGGTAAAAATTCAAAATTTAATACCTATTCAGTACGCATTGAAACATTGAATGGGTAAAAGAGTCAACGCCATCTACTGACAAAAAATCCGTACAAGTATTGGGCATACATTTCCAAATGTTTGTAACATTATTTCAGCCCCGGCAAGTCGTAGTCCAAACATTCCGAAGTAGCAGGTTTCTGCCGGTAAATGTACCGTATAGGTTTTTTGGGTTTTCTTTATTTTTTGCTGTTTGACCGCCCAATTTTGACTTTAGATTTGTGTTCAGCGAAAAAAATACACCAGAAAATCTTAGTCCGACACCCAACACACACCACTTTTTTTGTGGACCTGTGTAATTAAATACACTAAATTTATAACTATATTTTTAGCTTAAAATAATATCATTACAGATACTATTTAGATAGTTACCTTCAGAAAAGATAACCTTTTATTAATTACAAATATTTTTTATGCAAAATTAGCTTTTTCGTAAGTTGCTCTATTTTTGTAATAAGATTTGTACTCAAATTAAATCTTCTTTGGAATCATTTTGGAATGATTCTAAAGAATTTCTTTAAATAACTTTTCTTTCAACAAAATTAGAGTACTTTATTTAATTTTTGGTTTTTGTCGCTTCTCTGCTGGTCTTTCAACACTGAAGATAACTGTTTGCATCATTAAGGCTAAAGGTAAATTTAACAAGTAAGCTATTCATTGCACGTTCTTTAACAAAACAATTTATTAAAATCATTTCCAGAAAAACCAATGCGGACTTTAGCTTATATTAAAGTAACTTGTTGAATACGCAAAGTAATCTTGTGTCATGATTTTTAATTTTACAAAGTAATGTGTTAAATTTTACAATAAAATATACTAACACAATTATTAATACCTTTAATATATGAGCTTATATTTTGCGACTGACTGAATGACTAAAGGCAAAAGCAAAAAACAAAACTAAAATGGTTTTAGTAATAAAAATAACTACACCGAAATTAGTTTAAGAGTACCTAAAGAATGCGCAACAAATCTCATGATCATTTCGTTAGGATACATTTTATTAAGGATATACTGGAAGCGTAAAAACTTTTAAAAAATATTATTTTAGGCCTTTATAAATATTAGAAAAGTAACATTTTACAGTATTTCGAGGTTTATATGTGACTTTTTGGCTCTCGAAAAGTCAGTACGCATTTGGGAGCTATATAGTTTTTTAACGAAAAACCCTGTTTTTATCTCACGGAGACCAAAGGAGCACTTAACCTACCATCTTAAAGTGCGAAACTGTTTTTTTCTTGGGACAGTCCACGAAAGCTGAGGCCTAAAGTACTAACGTACCCTGGGGGTCTGAAGTGTGGTAATAGGGAGTTTATTTACACGAGACTTAAATGTTTCAAGATTTGGAGGAAAAGTAAAAACTTCCGCGGGTAGTAGGTTCCATAGTCTAGGGATGAAGGAACGAACGAAATGGGAAGTTTGGGGCCCCTCAAGTTGGACTGTAAAAGTATGCATAAAAGTGGCACTACGTGTTGCTATGTTGGGAGCTGCCAGAGGAGAAATTATACTGGCCAACTCCTTGAGGAAAAGCTGTAAAACTACCTATAAAAGAGCAATAAATCCTCTACAGCTCGTCGACGGGCAAGAGAAGAAAGCTTTTCTGTAAATGTAGGACCATTAATAAGATGAACAGCTCTTCTTTAAATGGAGTCAACGATGCAAATTTTTGTAGGAGACGCCATTTCCCAGACATGAGAACAATATTCTAAAGAGGGTCTGATCTGAGATACATACAGATTAGAAAGAAACCAAGCTTTTTGAAGCTGCTGAGGCTATGGATGTAATGTGTTTATGCCAGTTAAGGTTATTCTTAAAAGTAAGACTCACAAGATTAAATGATTCTTTGTTCTGCAGAACTTGGCCGCTCATATGTAGCGGATGAGCAATGGCAGACTGTTTTCGCGACAGCGAACACTATGGTTTGGAGGCTTTAAACTGGACAAAGTTTTTGGCGCTCCCATCCAAGATTAGTTTAAGGTCTTGTAAAAGAGATATTTGCATTTATCGGCGTTTATTTTCTAAATCAGGCTATCAGGGTGGCTTCAGAAATTGGATATTATATTGAAGGGTACTATTGTCAGTAAAACTATAAATAGGATTGATTGTAAAAGAGAGAAGATCGTTGATGTAAAAAAGAAACAGAGTTGGTGCCAGTACTGAGCCTTGAGGCACCCCAACATTAATTTGGTAGAAGCTGGAAAAATGACCATCTACAATAACTGATATACATCGATTAGAAAGAAAACTGAAGAGCCAAGAACAAAGCGTAGGTGAAGGACCGTAGGAAGGAAGTTTGTTAGGAGGCCCATCATGCCAGACCTGATTAAAAGCTTTGTATATGTCAAGAGCAACGATCTGGGATTTACCCAGAAACTCAAGGGACTTGTTCCAGTTGTGTGAGACAAGGAAAAGATCAGCTGTGAATCTTCTGTGGCGAAATTCATACTGTCTGTCATGAATATTTTTGTGTTTTTTTCAAATACTTTAGGATTCGAGAACTAATGAATTTTTTCATTCCCTTACAAAAACTGAAAGAATAGATATAGGTCTATAGCTAGAAGAGATAATCTTGCATGTGTGCTAGATCGCTGGTTGATCGACACTGCACACGTAAGACAGTTAAAATATTCTCCGATAGTCAAGCAGCTCTTAAGGCTCTTGCATCCAGCTGGTGCAATTCGAAAACCGTCTGGAATTGCAAGGATGCGCTAACCAAACTGGGTCAAAACAATAAGGTTACACTACCGTGGATACCTGGACACACCGGCCTAGAGGGTAATGAATCCGCAGACCTCCTTGTCAAAAGGGGGGCGGAAACAAAATTCACACGGACAAGCAGTTCATATCAGCTTGGACACAAAGAGAAAATCTTCGGTACTGGCATGGACTTCCGGGTCTTAGACACTCGAAGGCCTTCATAAACCCACCGAACCAACAATGTACTGTCAAACTACTGGAGCAATCAAGGGTATACCTTAAAACTCTAGTGGGACTGTACACGGGACACTGCAGATTAAAATACCACATGCACAAGATCGGCCTAGCGGAAGACGCCGAGTGCCGCATGTGCATGGAGGGACGAATCGGCAGAACACATACTGTGTTCGTGCCCAGCAATGGCACGACTAAGATCTCGCAATCCTCGGCAATGACACCTTGTTGCCGGGGAAGGTGAAAGATCTCTCTCCAACAGGATCATCAGATTTATCAGGAGTCTGGACTTGGTGGGAGAAATATAAAAGGGTGTGAACCACAATAGACCGATCGGTCGCGGTGGAATGGTGCTATACCCACTCACTTTAAACCTACCTACCTACCTAGTCTTGCATCCTTTCTTGGGGACAGGTTGTACACATTTTTTTAAGACGATTGCTGGTATGCCATGCAGCCCAGGCAATTTTTTAGTATTTAGAAAAGAAAGGATATGCTTGATCCGTTTGAATTTTAAAATAATATTGGACTTTCTGTAAGGAGCAACAGTTGGAACAGGAAGATCACCGGTAAAATTGGCAGCAAATTGTTGAGCAAATAGCTTAGAGGTAGACACAATTTCATCTTCAAAGATAAGTGGGGAAAAGAATTTGTGCCAAAGTTTTAATTAATGTTTTTGGCAAAGAACCAGAAGAATTTACTACCATTTGAGCAAGAGAGGATCTTTTATCCGATTGGTAAAACATCTTTGGTTTCTAAGATACTTTAATTATACTGATTTCTTGCTTAGGTGCTATACTGTCGGTTTTGGAACTAGGGTTTTAATGAAATTTTTTGTGGCCTGATTTTTTGAAACTTTAGCTTTGTCACAGGATGTAGAAACCACTGTTTGTGATTTGAAGGTTTGGAGTTCTTTTTGGTATGAGGAATTTGGTAAGTTGCTTACAAATTTCAAAGGGATTGTGAGTGAAAAAGCAGGTAAGATTCCAAATGTAGGTGTCAAAGAAATCTCTCAGACCATCCTAGTCGGCCGAGTTGTAGTGCCAGGCAGTGCCTGGCGGTATACATTCAGGTTTTGACATTTAAGGTGGCCAAGAAACAGTTAGTTCTGCTCGTTATTTTGTTCGGCCTATACCGAAAGTAAATTTGTTTTTATTTACGGTCACATGTTTTTCACCTATTCTAAAACTGCTTACACTTTAAATAAAAGACAACACGATAAATTTTAATATTTCATTTATTTTATTATCTTCAAAATTAAAATTGTGTTTATAATTTTTAATTTACCTTTTTTAACTATGCCAGTTACAAGAAATAATTGTTTTAGAAAACTTTTAAAAAATTTGTTCTTATTTTCCATAATCCTAATTAGATGGTTTAATTTTATTTTCAAGTATTAACATAAAAGAACGTTTAAATAAATTTTAATTTCCTGAGAGCAAAGACATTTTAAATAAGATAAAAACGATGTAAAACATTTATTTAAAACAATTTTTTGATGATTTAAAAATAACAAAATTTTTATAGTTTTCCCGAAAAAAAGAATCGACAAAGATTTTTTTTACTCGAGTTTAATACAGTTGCCCTACAAGATAATTTAGAAAAGTAATTTTTATGTTTGACTTTTTATAATATATTAAATAAATAAATTATTATTTTAAATGGAGACTTTTAACAATAATTATTCTGATAAACCTAACAATGGAAAAATTAGGCACGTAAAAAAACCCTTTTACGAATTTTAGTACCAATATTTTAAAAATTGCAGAAATCATAATATTTTTTAAATTTTTATTACCGCCCACAAAGTCTTGTATAAGGATTAGGTACTAGGTACCACAAGTAGTTTTTAGATGTTAAATCCATATTTCCCAGCTCTGTCAACGATGTCTAAGTATTGAAGCATGCAGATACTGCATTTCACGGCACTTTTTAGACAATGCGATAGTGCCACTACGGACGTTATACAAATAACTACTAACTTTAAAGTAGTACCCATTAACGTTAGCTAATGTCATTCAGATAGTTTAAAATAAATTTCAAATCGGAGTTTTTTTTGACTTTGTGTATAATGAATGTTACTCAATCACAAAATTTCGACCCATTCTATATTACCCTAAGTTACTGATTGGATCTTACCTGATTAATTAATGCGTCAACGACTTAGGTAATGTGAAAGTTTTGTAAACAAGAAGCATTTACATACCAATGATATTAAGGTAGAATGTCTTATAATACGAAACGATAAGTTTTATGTTTAAATTTTAATAAGTTTTTACTTATTGGTTAACTAACAAATTTTAGAATATGATAAATTATTAAGATTAAAATAAAAAACTTTATGAAGTATTAAGAATTAGATTTAAGAGTATATTAAACAAAAAATAAGCAATATATACTGGGTCTTTAACATTGTATTCTTTTGGGACATAATCAAAAAATTATACCCACACAAAAATTTTTGGGTTAAGTTGTGCATGTTCTATAAACATATTTGTTCTAGGAGAAGTTACTAAAATAAAGCAAAACAAACAGAAAGTTTCACATGTAATTTTACATACTTGTGTGAATATTCTTTGACATTCTTATGTCATTAAAACTTAAGTTATTAAAGTTATTAAATAATTAAAAAAAACAACACTAATGAAAGTTTAACTAAAAGTTTTTTCTACCTTAAAACAGTAATTACCATTTTAGTATAAATTTATAAACAAACTTTTCATAACAGAATTTTTGCAAGATACATCGCAGCCGTAAAACATACCCATTCCTACAAAATAAAGGTAACTAAACTTTGTAGTCTAAGATCTCTCGGAAATTATGTCATCTATCAATTATTTTATTACAAAATATTTATTTGTTTACAAAATAAAAACCGATATTGTGCTTTGGCTAAATATGAACTGCAAACCCAATAGGTGCAAATTTAAGGTTTGAACGCCCTGTAGAATGACTTTTGCTAATTAAAACACTAAAATAGCATAAATATACACAAGTTTTATTAAAATAATTTTTTTCAATTTATTATATTACAAATTTTTGCGATACGTCAAGGGGGCGTATCAACAATTCCAAAATAAAATTTTCCCTTAAGAAATTATTTAAATTTTTATTTACTTTTATCACTTTTTAAAAAAGAATAAAGGTAATTACTCTTTCACTAGGCACTGACAGCCTTAATTTATTTGTCAAGAGGTAAGAAAAATTAAACGTAACTTTTTATCAAGTTACAATATCAGCTGTTCACAAATTTATCAAAGCTAAATTTATAAAAAATGTGAAAAAAAAAACTACAAAATTTACTTAAAAATTTACTTTAAATTAGCAAAAAATTTATTTATATTTTACTGAAAAACCGAAACGCCTTTCGGAGTCTATCTATCTATCGACGTTACTCCACAATTTGAGATTGTTTTTTATTACTATAAAAGTTAAAAAGCTTAAAGTCAAAGTTAAAAATTATTTTCAGTTTTGGGGATACCCGGTAATAATTACTGACGAACTATCTTATCAATAAGTTTAGGTTTTACCTTGTTTATCAGCTAATATCCTACAGTTCCATTCCTAATCACTTTTCCCCTAATAACTACTGCCGTTAACTCCTGCCCTAGCACATAACTTTAATTTTAATCACCACTTAACATACACTTAACACATACTTGAAGCTTTACGTAAATATGCCAAATTAGATTTGACACAAAGAAATACTTAAGTAGCTTTACTTAGCTAAGAAATATACAGCTCGTACAAAACCTCATAATTTTATTTGGTTACATGAAAAGATGTGATGGCCAATTTTCTTGTGTTAACACTGAGAAAGTAGCATTAGCTACCATGAAAACTGACAGTCCATCAAAGTATTTAAATAGAAACATTTCGGTGAAATTCCCGAAAATGCTATAGAAATTTTTAAAGTTCTTACCTATATAAGATAAGACAAATTTCTCTCCATGATTAACTCCACCAAACACACAGCTGTACTGCCTGACCCCGGTCTCTCGACGCATGGACCTTGCTATCCGACCCCTTCTTGTTTCTTTTATTTCATGCGCTTGTTTTTTGGCGAGCGAAATCTCGAGACTTTATTGGATGCGCTATGTCAACACAAGTTTACGAAACCAAGCCAACGCAACGGCTTTTTGGTTTGCTTAGTTTTTTTAAGATCGGTAAAAGAATTTTTAGGAATGATTTGAATTGATTAAAGCGGTGTTGTCACAATTAAAGGAAAATTTACTGTTTAAATTTAGATTTTTATTGTTTTATAAAAATTTAGAAGGATTATTTGTGTACTTGTGGCTATAGAAAAAATAGCTTCCAGGTTGCAAGATGTGTTTTTGCAACACATACCTCAGATTAAAAAAGAACATCACAATCAGATCACAAATGCCGGAGAAATAACAAATTTTTCAGCGAGATTGGATTTGAACATACCAAGATCAATTTTCTCGAAGCGTAGCTGTGATGACTTATACCTTCTCTTTCCTCACCGCTTCGAAACTGCAGTAATTTTAACATCCTCTTTTATACTTAAAACCCTTTTTTGTTTAAACCCTTTTCGGTAATATAAGTTTAAATATTAAACTAGTATAATGATTTGATAAAAAAATATCTTGACTCCAAGTTGAGCTAGAATCGATACCTTTATTTATTTAAAAGATTTTTGCAATAAACCATACCTTAGAGTTGACTACATTCTTAAACACTCTTTTGAAGGTTAAAAAAATAAACATTCGATTTTCCCTTAAGATATACATAAAAATAAGTCCCGGCAAAGAGCCTTGGGAGAACTTTTTTACAGGATGGCAAGTACTTCAATTTTTAGTACACATTTAACTTTTTTTTACAAAAAATAATTAAAAAACTTTTAAACAAATAAATAAAATAATGAAATTTTTATGGTAACTTAAGGTTTATAAATGGCATAATTTCCAAGTGTTTCAAGTGCGTAGATGCTTTTCCCGCAGAATAAAATATACATATCGATTTTTTGCAATTATTTAAATAAATTATTGAGGTCAATTTAGATTTGGCAAATCTCAAATTAACCCCTTTTAAACCTCTATAAGTAAGCAAAATCTAAAAAACTCACTGGAAATAGTCGTCAAGCCGTCACAAGAAAACCGATTGTTTCTCGTTTTCTGCTTAATAAACCGTTGTTTAGACAATGTTATATTTTTTTACATAATTACTTTGATTTCAGGGTATGCGATACTGAAACGTTATACGGTAAGCAATGTGTATAATTTTACTGGGCTATAAGGATAATCCCAGAAGGCAGTGGCGGCTCGTGGTGTATAGTAGAAGGGGTTCACATCTAAAATCATGTCACATAATGTTGATGGCCCACCGCAGGTGCCACGCCCAAAAACGTTTATTTTAAGCCTTAAAAAAAAGATGTGTTGGCTGTGTCATAGATTAAATTAAGAAACTTTATTTCTTTAATCGCTCAAAACAACCACAAAAGTAACACAAGATATGGATATCGTTATGAAAATAAAAATAAACAACCGCCATTATCTTAGAATGATATAAAAAAAATAAAAATTCAAAATAAATTTACCAATCCTCTCAAAAACATTCCATAAAATATTGTCTATGCATTTCACTTACTACGTCTAATATTTAAATTAACCAATTGTTTTAACACAAAGTCCATTCGTCTTTCTTTGATTTCTGCAAATTTATTTATAACTAAATTGTTAAAATCGGGAATCTCTTGCACTAATTGTTTTTCTATAGATAGCATGGCTAACGCAGAGAGTCTATCTTCATTCATTGTGCTTCTTAGAAATGTTTTTATGCGTTTTAAAGTTGAAAATTACGTTCTGCCTCTGCAGTGGACATTGGAATTGTTACTATAATTTGAAGTAGATCATAAGTTGCCGAAAAAACATTTCAAGATTATTTTCAATAATAAATTTTAAGCAATGCACTGCACCAGATAGATTTCGAAATCTGGCCGTTGATAAATTATTTCCAGTTCAGTCTGGTTTTGTCTAACATTGGGTAGGATTGAACAATGTCACTGAGATAGTTTTTACGGAAAATGGCGTTCATATAGGGAAACTAATCTGGCAAAAATAAAAGAGACCCGCGAAGATGGTTAGTGAAGGAAAATCTGTCTTTAATTTGAATTATTATGGTATCACATACTTCCTTGGCTGCTACCACTTTTGCAATGTAAGGATCTTCCTTGTTTCTTTTATCTCTATTTCTAATATGGAATATGTCGTCAATTGAAGCTGGAATGGTTTCAGCATTTTGTCTTTCTTTTGAATACATTCCTAAAAATTCTTATGGCAGTGGCTACTTGTGTAGGATCAATTGTTGATTTTTGCAATTGGTCATAAAGAATGTCCGAATGAGGCATAATTCTATGGAAAAACGTGAGCCAAAAAACAAATTTCGAGTCCCATAACATTCTCGATTGCTGACGCTTGATTAATTGCTGCAATGCTTCCCGGTTTTCATAAATCACATTTACAGCTCTGCTTTTAAAAAGCCATCTGGTATTAGACGTTCTTGGAATATTACGTCCCACAATTTCATTTAATATGGCGACCCGTTGTGGTGAATTGGAAAAAATTGGTAACATCCGTCACATTGGAAAAAAAATTCGTACTTCCGTATTTTGGCTTGTAGCTTGAGCTAAAATCAAATTCAATTGATGTGCGTAGCAGTGACGTAAAACGCATTTTTAAAGTCATTTTGAATTATTTTATTGACGCCTCCATGGCGTCCACTCATCATTTACCATCATAACTCTGTGATATAGTTTTTCTGGAGTGTCAATAACACATTCTAATTCGTTTTTTATGCTACTAGCCAAGCTTGCAGCGTCGTGATCTGCTGGTATTAAGAAAGTCCAAAATCTTTCCACTGGGGTACGTCTTTCAGTACATATCTAAAAACTATCGTCATTTGAAATTTGAAGACACATCCGTTGTCTCGTCCGCAATAACTGACAAAAATCTAGCGTTAGCTATTTGTTTTTTGATATATTCTCGACACACTAGCAACATGCAATCCAGTAATTCATTTTGTATTGTTTTAGAGGTTCCTTTGAAAACTGAGGCTGTTGCGAAGTGCTCTTTTAAAGCCACATCTAACTCGGCACTAAAATTGACCAGTCCTTTAAAAATTCCAGGATTTTCAGACTCTTGTTTTTCATCGTGGCCTCGTAAAAGCCAACTCAAAAATTCCACAAAACTTGATACAGTTAATGATTTTGAGAGTACATATCGGTTTTTTAAAACTAGATCGTTTTGTTTTTCTATTTGTCTCCGATATCCACTATCGAGCTGTTGCCTTATGTCAGTTTTTCCTAGAATTTTCAACTCAAGTTGTGAATTTATATGCACATGGAAGTTCATGTTTTTAGCTTTTGAGCCAAATGCGCTAAATCAACGATTCCAATTTTCACCCAGCAGCTTTCAGCTTTTTCCAGAGCAAACAGTAGACATGGGAAACAGAATAAACTATTTTTTCACGTCATTACCACATAGACAATCATATTTTTCATACATCTCTATTTTAAATAGCCTTTTGAAGTCTCTTTTATTCCGTTGGTCACTTGAAATAAATTTATAACTGGCTTAGGCCGCCCAATATTCTTCACAATAATTTTTCTTCCAAAGAAAGTCTATGAAAAAATTTTGTAAATATTCCACAGTATATTTTGTACTATCAGAGGTACAAGAACGCAGGATTCGGCTTCTGCTTCCATATTCACTTTTCAAAAACAAATAAAAATTAAGAAAATGGCTCACAATATTATATCAATTATTATTATTTATTAACTACCGAGTTAAAAGTAACAAAACACCGAGAAAAATACAAACAACCTGTTATCCATACACTATACACTGAACTTTGAATTACTCAAAAGAAGTTCAACCCTTTCCTCACCTCACCAATCCGTCTATGCTAAACTTGTCACTAATCATAACAAAATCTAAAAATAAAATTCCTTTTGGCACAAAAAAATGTGCCACATTGAATAGAAAAAGACCGAGTTTTTAATCCCATTAGTGGGAGTGAGAGAGGAGCTAAAATTTCAAAGCGGATTCGAGGGCACATTCAAGTAGAAAACGATGACCGATGGCTGTCGACAGGCCCGATGCACCTGAAAGCATTAGGGATATAACATATTGCACGTTTGCGGAGCGACGGTAATTAAATAGGGAGCTTATAAATAAGTTAATTCGGAAATTTAAGTTTGGTAAAATATATTATTACGGCGACGGTAATTAAATAGAAAGCTTATAAATGGGTTAATTCGGAAATTTAAATTTGGTAAAATATATTAATATATCAGTTATGATTGTATTTTGTTTTTGATTTTCACGAGGGGGCACGTGCTCATGTGCTCTTTATGCCAGCCGCCACTGTAAAAGGCTAAAAATCTAACGAGTGACCGCAAAATGAGTCTATTTTTCACCTATACCTTTGACTGAAATTAATAAAATGCAGCCTATAAGATCATAAACTTGCATTAAAAGCAAGATTTATTGTTCTAAAAGTTATACATCCAATTTAATAATGAATTAGGTAGGTAGGTAGGTTTAAAGTGAGTGGACTTTTTACGCCCTCCACTGCGACCGCTCGGTCTATTGTGGCTCACACCTTTTTATATTTCTCCCAATAGGATCGGACTTCTAATGAATCCGATACCAGATTGGGAGAGAGTTTTTACATCTCCTCTTACTCGTGTCGCTACCGGACACGAGCACAATGGGTTGTTCTGATGTGTTCTGATGTGTTCTGATGTGTTCTGGTGTCCCTGTCTCCTAAAGAGTATGACGAGCAGACGATTAGATCCATCATGCCCTCCTAACCCCCTTGTTTTTGCGTTACGGTGGCGAGATGGGCGCCCGCCAAGGGCGCAGCTACCTGGGGGGGGCGCAAAATCGGCTATAATTTTTTTTATCGGTTGTCAATACTGTAGTCATATTATTATTTTTTTTACAAAATTAATCAACTAAACAAATTACAACAAAACAATTTTATAACAAATTTTTAACTTAGATAATTAATTTAATTATTTTTAATAGATAAAGGGCCGAGTGATGATCGCGTTGTTAAAATTAGCAATGGACTTAGCAATTGTTAAAAGTTAACAACGGTTAGAATGTTTAACAAAACGTCATTGTCAGTGTTATTCAATGATTTTAGTAGGCAACCTGTCAAAATCTGACATTTTGTTAAACATTCTAAACCGTTGTTAACTTTTAAATTATAAATCTTGCTAAATTTAACACCGCGATCATCACTCGTAAACTGAAAAAATGTATGAATTATAAATAAAATATTAATTTATCCTGATACCTACAGCGAAAATGTAACCGTTTGAATTTTTTTAATATTAAAGCTGTGGATAAATTGGTGTTTTATAAATTGGGGGCAGCACTAGTTCTTTTTTTTTGTTGAGTATTATTTAATTTATTAAAGTATAAATATTACGTTTTAGCATGCACATGCTATGCACAGTATTTTTGTAACTACGATTTTATTATTGTGAAAATTTATTCTAAGTTTAATCATCCGCAAATAAGGATGTATAGTTAATTTACATTGCACTCCTTTCAGTCAGATACAAATAGTAGGCTAATATTTTTTCATATAAAGAAAATAAAGAATTTGACAAAATTCCATCACAAAATTGTTATTTTAAAGAAACGAAATTTTCGGTTCAAAAAAGTTTAAACCTTCAACTTTGCACTTTAATTTTGTAAAATTTTCGGGGAATAACCCCTGAAATCCCCGTTTTCGTTACATACCCACAAATCCCGTGTGTGGGGGGGCAAGTTGCTTCCCGCCAAGGGCGCGGCCATACCTAGATCCTGCCCTGGTGGTAATAAAATTAACAATTTCCGACAAATAAAAAATTGTCTGTTCATTACATGCAAATTATGGTTTTTGCAATAATTTTGACTTCTTAACATAAATCCGTTATTTTACTTCATAAAACCCCAAAGCCAGCATTTGGGAAAACTTCAGAAAAATAAAAAAAATAAAAAGTGACCGGATCTGCTAATGCGACATAAGATTCCCTATAAATTTTTGCCTCTAAACTTTTAAGAGCTAACGGAATACAAGATGCGTAATGTAAAAATAAGAGTAGATAACTTTTATTGTATAACTTTCAGAACAATAAAACATGCTTTTACACAAGGTTTATGACCAGACAAAAACGTTAAGTACTTACAGGTACGCTGCATTTTACTAATTCTAGTATTAAACGATCAAAATTTAAATATTCCAAACTACTTAGATAAATGTATTCAGAAAAATCATATTTTATAAAGGTTTTTTTTATCTTAACTCCATGATACGAGATAAGAGAATACCATGTCTCGCTTTGTCTCGAGCAACACTATTTTATGGTACCTAAAATTATTTTTTTTAAGAAAAATTAACGGCATCATTACATAATAATAAAATATTATTTTTGCATAATTTTCTTTCTTATAAAAATGATTGCTTAAAATTGTAAAGAAAAAGTTTTATATAAAAACGATCCATGCACGTTTCATATTCCCATTGTTTCGCTCGAACGAAGCGTTTCCTTTATCTATAAAGAGAATACTATTCTTTGTAGTGCCCCTGAAGGTTTTTATGGCACCTTTTCGCCCCTTTTTCTTTATATTAGGATACATACTCGTATAGGTACGTAGAAAAATCCTACTTTCATTTCCCAAAACGAATAGTTTTTGAAAATTCAACGAGATTTCGCTAACTTTATGTGCGATTTATTTTATTTCTTTTGCCTTCTCGGCTATTTAGTTAGTTATCAAGTGCAAAAACAGTGGGATATTATTTTAAAATAAAAGTAGTGCAGTACATAAAAAACTTAAAATCTGTTTTTGTCACAAATACCTATTATAACTTTAGATTGCAAAATATGAATTTTTTTTTCAGCTGTGTGACCAGGGTTAGTTACCAAGAAAATTAAATTCTGTAGTTAAACAACTGTGTCTTTATATAATTTATGTTTCTATGTAATGCCAAACAAAATCCAAAATAAATAATTTGAATAAAAATCAGTGCTTTTACCCAAATTAACTGAAATTAGTATAATATAAGTATGGAGATTGTTATCCCCCAACCAATGTCTGTAAGAAATTTGGTTGTCTTGTTCTTTAAATATTTTTTTTTAATTTTTACTTTGAGATGTATGTTGTAGAATAAATATGAGAGTAAAACGCTTTTAACTTAACTAAAATATAATTTTTAAATTAAATTTTTTATTTATAACAATTAATTAGCCCCTTTCTTACTGCCTTTTGGTTCTTACTTGCAGTACCTATATAACATAGTCCAGAAAACGAAACTGAAAAAAGTGCAAAACCTCTTAATTTTTTTAAAATGCATAAATTTGCATAAAAATTTGAGATTAAGCTTAACTTACCCTTCTTTTTAAAATCTATATTATGTCGATGGGCGCTCTTTATTTTTAAGGGGTGAAAACTACCCTTTATTGCTAAAACCTATAAAACTACATAAAAGCTTAAGTTGAGTAAAACTTGACTTAAATAAGTTAAAAAAGTAGTCTTTTGTTTCTTTGAAACATTATTTGAATTATTTCTGCCCTTAAAAATCAACCCTTGCAGTAAATTAAAAAAAGCAAAATATTTGTAATTCTAAAAAATAAAATTTGATACCTTAGTAATTTTTAATTTCCCTTAGTTTTCGAGTTATTTTTAAGAAAAGGTCATTTTTTTAAACTCAGAAATTTGATTTTTACTTGCAGCTCCATTTTTTTTAAAACTAAGCAATTTAAAGAGGTCTAAATTTTAGAAGGCATTTATGATACATAGATAGAGAGAAATATAAAAGGGGGCTACGACTTATTTTAATTAGAGTGGTCATTATGGGGTTGTTTTCAAAGATTTTTGCACAAAAATTTTGTTCAACCTTATTTTAATCATAAGTCAATTAACTTTTTTGATATATTCCTTTTTTTTCAAGGTCTTTGCAAATGTTTCAAAAAGTTTTTTTAGTTTTTCTGAAAAATAGTAAATTTTGCTTTATTTGCCTTTTTAAAACCTGCAATTTTGTGTTCGATGAATAACAGCAAACCTTTAACAAAAAAACAAATTGGTTTGTGTTGGCCCCATTAGCAATTACAAAAACATTTAAATTTTTTTTTTTAGCTATAATTTTTTTATTTCAATTTTTGATAAAATGAAATTTCTGTGGTCAAAATACTTTCAAAAATTTCCACCCCGAGATGGTTTGGCAACCACCCAAAAGGGATATTCGCATGATATAGATTTTGATCCTTGGACTATTCCCTACTCTTAAAATTTTCAAGTCATTCTATGCATTTTGAAAAAATTTCTAAACACACGTTAATTGGATTTTATTATCAAGTCCAAAGTTATTTTTAAAAAATTTAAAATTTAAATTTTAAATTTATTTAATTTAAATTTTTTTTAAAATAATTTTATACTTTTTTTTTTTTAATTGGGTAATTGTAAACTTAATATATTTTTTTGCAAATTAAATGTTAATTAAACCATAATAGTGCTCATTTATTGTTTAATCTATGAATTTATAATAGATGGCGGTAAGTTAATTTATCGATACAACATCGTTTTAATCTAGTTGCGTAGACAGGGAGATCTTTTGTTTATTTTGATTATCTTTATTCCCCCCAATATTTGTTATTTCAGGGGGAGATAGGTGGGTGAGTAGAGGGATAGATGGAAGGGTAGATAGTAGTTTTTTAAAAAAAGGAAAATTTTTTAAAAAAAAAAAATTTTCCAAGAAAAAAAATATTAATTTAAAAAATATTAATTAAAAAAAATTTAAATTTAATATTTTATATTATTATTATTATTAATATATATATATATATATATATATATATATATATATATATATATATATATATATATATATATATATATATATATATATATATATATATATATATACAGGGTGTAAAAAGTATAATGCTTATGATTTTAATGGGCGATAAAGGCTCAAAATAAGTAGAAAAAGCCAAAAACATATGAGTCAGAAGTTAATTGTTTTCGAAATATGCCCTTTCAAAGTTTAAAAAGTTGGCAACACCGCGCCTGTTTCCTCGAAGAGAGTCTCAACTTCGAACTTTGTTGTGAGTTTTTGCACTGTTTACACTTTTTTAAGGAGATGTTTATTTACATACAAATAATAAAAATTACTTCCTGCAATTTATTTTATATTAAATTTAGGTAAAAAACAATCAATTATTGTTTGGTGTTTATTTGTAATTAAAAATAATTGTACTTACCATAAGAATAGGCTTAATATTAATTTAAAAACACAAATTATTATGCTTTAAAACAGCACTTTTTGTTTTGCTTAAAGAAAAAGATTTCTCGGTCGCGCACATTCCGTTTTCATCAGTCTTTGGTACACTTGCAATACGTTTGTCTGTTTGGATTTTTTCCCGATTCAAAAAAACAAAAATATCGTGGCTGGCTGGTAGCTTCTTTGAACGACTGACCTTACGCACAAAGGTAGCGCTCTGTTGCCAATTGTTTTTTTAGTTTTTAACTGGGAGAAGAATTGTTAAAAAATTATTTATTTTTTTTATTAATAGACTAAAACATTTAAAATTTAGTTTAATTTATTATTAAGTGAATCTACTGATAAGCGATTAAGACAAAATTTTTCAGTTGTTACGGTTTACAGAAATAACTGTTTTTAAGTGCATGACTCGTTTAGAAAAAATCTGTCAAGTTTTGACAATATGGCATATAAACTTTTCGACTTATTTTGAGCCCCACTATCGCCCATTAAAATGATGAGCATCATACTTTTTACACTTCTTATATATATATATATATATATATATATATATATATATATATATATATATATATATATATATATATATATATATATATATATATATATATATATAAATATATATATATATATATATATATATATATATATATATATATATATATGCTTTCATTTCAAAACAACCACAAATATCTTTAAAAAAACACTCACCAAAAGAACAAAGAAACACTTCGATTTAGATATACAGGGAGGTTTAATTTCGTATTTGATACAATTTTATCGGTCACCTCCTAACCTCCAGTTAACCTCACTTTGATATGTCAAATGGCAACCCCCATAGTGTGACACATCATTGTAAGCAGCATGAATTTGCTATCCAACAGTACTAAGAAACTTTAAATCGATGGACATAGAAGCGACTTAGAAGTAAAAATATGTGTTAATTAGTTTATCGTTCAAATAATTTATTTTATCAAATGCTCAAAATGTGCGCCGTTATTGGCGAGACAAGCTTGTTTTGAAATTCCTCGCAGACTATTTTAGTGTGCATTCATTCCAATTATTATTTTTTGCGTTACCTGCTACAGCAAAACACTGCAATAGCACAAGTTTTTAAGACGTTTAGGAACCAGTTAAATATTACTGTTAGGATTGTCATTTTGACATCGTTAGTTTAAAATTAAAATCTTGATTTTAAAATGGTGTATACTCTAGCAGAGAGAATAGAAATAATTTTCCTATATGGGGCTGAAGATCGATGCGCGCGTAGAACCGCCAGAGTATTCAATGAGAGGCATCAAAATAAAAACGTGGGGCATAAATATGTAATGGAATTGGTGCGTAAGTTTGAAGAAACTGGATCTGTATGCAACAAGAAAAGTACTAATGAAAGGGTTTTAGACGAAGCACGCCAGGTTGAGGTACTAGGACAGTTCGCAATAGATCCGACGTTGTCTATTCCAAAAGTTTCTAAGCTGACCAATATTTCTACGGGTTCCGTGCACAAAATTTTGAAAAAGAATAAGTTTTTTCCATACAAAATACAAATTCTTCATGAACTCAACGAAGACGATTATGATAGAAGAATAGAATTTTGCGAATCAATGTGCCAGCGAATTGACGAAGACCCTCATTTGATCAAAAATATCTGCTTTTCTGACGAATCAACTTTCTTCTTAAATGGAATTCTTAATAGACATAACTGCAGATATTGGGATAATGAAAATCCGCACATATTTCAGGAAGGACATACTCAATTTCCAGAGAAGATCAACGTTTGGTATTTATGGAAACGAAATTATCGGGCCATTCTTTCTGGAAGAAAATTTAACTGGGCAACTGTATCTGAACCTTTTGGAAAATGCGATATACCCTTCTATCGTCCAATCTTTGGAAAATCAGGTGGAATCAGCAAGATGGAGCCCCTCCCCACTATGCTTTAGCAGTTCGAGAGTGGCTCAATGAACAGTTTCCAGGCACATGGATAGGTGCCATCGAATGGCCAGCACGGTCTCCAGACTTAACTCCTCTAGACTTTTTCCTCTGGGGTTATTTAAAAAGTAAAGTGTACAAAACGCCACCTGCAAATATTCAAGAACTTAAATGTAGAATTACACTAGAATGCAGAGGTATTACCAGACAAACTTTCGCCAACGTTCGCGAAGAATTTCAAAACAGACTTTATTATTGTCTCGCCAATAACGGCGCACATTTTGAGCATTTGATAAAATAAATTATTTGAACACGATAAACTAATTAACACACATTTTTACTTCTAAGTCGCTTCTACGTCCATCGATTTAAAGTTTCTTAGTACTGTTGGATAGCAAATTTCATGCCGCTTACAATGATGTGTCACACTATGGGGGTTGCCATTTGACATATCAAAGTGAGGTTAACTGGAGGTTAGGAGGTGACCGATAAAATTTTATCAAATACGAAATTAAACTTCCCCCTGTATATCTAAATCGACGTGTTTCTTTGTTTTTTTGGTGAGTGTTTTTTTTAAAGATATTTAGGGTGGTTCGTTTTGAAATGAAAGCACTGTATAATATATATATATAATAATATATTATATATATATATATATATATATATATATATATATATATATATA
>JAHBCN010011078.1:0-29764 GCA_019359885.1 Listronotus oregonensis | reverse complement strand
GTTTTGTACAATTATGTTAGTAAGCTAATCCCGTTTACTACATGGTTATATCTATTAAGGTTTTTGAGAAATTTTAAAAAAACCTAAAACATCCATTTTCGAAAATCGGCCATATTTTTTTTATAAGTGAAAATTTCCCAAATCTGTAAAAACTTCTTCAAAGCAACTTTTTTTGTAGAATATGACCGAGTAGTCAATTTTTAATTTTTACTTTTCGTGTTTTTAGAATCATCATCAACTTTATTTTTTCATATGGACGCCATATTGGATTTTTACGCAGCCAAATAGTGCTTTTTATTCTGATTTTAACAATGTATAGCATAAATATGTTCTATAGTTTTATGTCGGATCCATGTTTTAGTTTGTTTTATTTAGGTTACTCCCCTTTTTACTTTTTGGAAAATGGGACCCTCTTGGTCCGGGTCCCGGGGTATGCGGGCTGACCCTGTCCAGCCCTATGGACCCCTATGAACTTGCAGATCGCCTGCAACAAAAAAGAAGAAAACCCCCAAAAAACCCAAAAAATCACAAATATTAATCTACGTTTCGGTGGCAAGTCGGCCACCGTTATCAAGATTGAAACTAAAACAAAAAATTAAACTAAATTTTAAGAAATTTTTGTTCTGAAAACTTAGGAAATTCTGATAGCTTTTTAACTTTTAATAACGTTTTGTCATAAGTGACAATAGGTTATTGGACTGGTGTATGTATAGTATTTAAAAAGACCAGAAAGGTGGGTGGTATGGTGTGTTAATTGATTTTAAGTTTACCTGAATTTACTTCAGCATCAAGCATAGGTAACCATGTATTATTTAAACTAACAGATATTGATGCTACACATCTGTCTTTATTTAATAAAATAAATGCATTTTCTTTTATTTTACGTTTTTTGAACAAGTTTCCTTTGCTATAATGCTAGAAGCATTCCAGTTTATTATGTGGTTATTATCAAATGCGTGTTGATATATTTTTATTTTGTTAAATTCTGTGTTTCTAATATATGTTCTATGTTCTTTTATGCGTTTGGCTAATGGTCTGGAAGTTTCACCTATATAAAATTTATTACATTCACAAGGGATCTTATAAATGACATTTTTTGTGTTTTCGTTTATATTGTATGGTTTTGTTTTTGTTACTTGAGATCTAATGGTGTTTTGTGTTTTAAAGATAGTGCGAATATTAAATTTGTTACCTATTCATTGAATTTTATTTGATAAGCCAGGAATATATGGTAAAAATAGATTTGTAACAGGTCTATTTTGATTTTGTCTTAAATTTGGTTGTTCAAATTTTAGA
The DNA here is from genome assembly GCA_019359885.1 of Listronotus oregonensis. Classification (NCBI taxonomy): domain Eukaryota; kingdom Metazoa; phylum Arthropoda; class Insecta; order Coleoptera; family Curculionidae; genus Listronotus; species Listronotus oregonensis. The sequence continues at coordinate 28,468 of JAHBCN010011078.1, read as the reverse complement.
AAGCATTTGTTTATAAAATCAAGAGGATAATTATTTTGAACTAAAATATCTTTTAAAAATTTTTTTTCATTTTCTTTGTTTTGATCAGAACAAATTATTTTAATTCTATCAAAAAGACTTTTACAACCTTTCTTTACCATTATTGGGTGATTAGAGTTAAAATTTAAGTATCTGTTGGTATGTGTAGGTTTTCTGTAAATTTTGGTTTCGAAATTATTTACATCCTTTTTTATTAGAATATCAAGAAAAGGAAGTTATGAGTTTTGTTCTTTTTCTAAATGAAATGAATAGTGGGTTCTTGTGTATTAATGTGTGTTAAAAAATTATTTAGACAATTTTCGTCATGTTGGTAAATAGAAAAAATGTCATCTATATCTCCACTAAACTAAAGGTTTATAATTATGATTTTGAACAAAACTGGATTCAAAATTTTCCATAAAAATATTACTTAATAATGGTGATAAAGGTGAACCCATGGCCATGCCAGAAGTTTGTTCGTAAAAGTCAGTGTTATATTGGAAATATGTTGTTTCTACGCAAAAAGTTAATAATTCAAGAATAGAATTTATGTTTAATTTGGTTCTTTCGCCAAGGTGGACATCATTTTCTAATTTATTTCTAACAATATTTAATGTTTTATCTACTTGACTTGCCACCGAAAGGTAGATTAAAATTTGTTATTTTTTGGGTTTTTTTGGGGGGTTTTCTTCTTTTTTGTTGCAGGCGATCTGCAAGTTCATAGGGGTCCATAGGGCTGGACAGGGTCAGCCCGCATACCCCGGGACCCGGACCAAGAGGGTCCCATTTTCCAAAAAGTAAAAAGGCGAGTAACCCAAATAAAACAAACTAAAAAATGTATAACATGTTATAATTTAAGAGTTTATAACCTCATTTATTTGAAAAAACAAATATTTTCTCAGTTGGCCTTGATTCCGGCGAACGTCATTTTATTTTGTATACAATAAAATATTAGTAATTGGCAAAATAGATACGCTGAACAGAAATGGGTTCGCGTACATAGCTATAACGTTAATACCGTGTTACAACAAAACTACACGTAACAAGTTAATTGAAACAAGTGAAAACAAAAACAATGTAAAGTGGCTAAACTAATATTCCTACTAAAATGAAGATGTAAAATAACGACCTAAAATTCAAAATATTGTCCATATTTCTCAACATATTAACGATATTTTTTTAAATAGTCCTAACTACCCTATAAATGGTTGACTTAGTATGTGGAATTCTCTATCAACATCCCTGGCTGAAGATGTTGGATTTTCTTTAAAATGTTAGTTAACTTCTTAGGTCGTGGTTTTTTAAAACTTCCGAATTTAAGCAAATTTGTAACCAGTTTTCGAAAGTATGTTAGTCTGGATGCTGCCTTGCAGGAAAATTGTCGAAATACGTTTGCGCAGCTATATTAACATTTCTATTGCTTTGGAAATAACGTTGCAAAATATCAAGTATTTTTTTAAATAGTTAACCATTTCACAAAATTGAAAAAAATTTAATAACGTACCCGAGCTAACTTGATCATGACGCTAGATGACATTCGCCGGAATCAAGGCCACTGAGGAAATATTTGTTTTTTTAAGTGGGTGAGGTTATAAACTCCTAAACTATAACATGTTATACATTGTTGAAATAGGAATAAGAAGCACTATTTGGCTGCAAAAAAATCCAATATGGCGCCCATATAAAAAAGTAAAGTTGATGAAAATTCATTAACTTTACTTTTTCATATGGGCGCCATTACATTTTCTTGTAACACGTATTAGTTAACGTTATAGCTATGTTCACGAACCCATTTCTGTAAAATATTTGTTCAGCTTATTTATTTTGAATTACTAATATTTTATTGTTTACAAAAAAAATGACGTTCGCCGGAATCAAGGCCAACTAAGAAAATATTTGTTTTTTGAAATAACTGAGGTTATAAACTCTTAAATTATAACATGTTATACATTGTTGAAATCAAAATAAAAAGCACTATTCGGCTGCGTAAAAATCCAATATAGCTTCCATATGAAAAAATAAAGTTGATGATGATTCTAAAAACCCGAAACGTAAAAATTAAAAATTGACTACTCGGTCATATTCTACAAAAAAAGTTGCTTTGAAGAAGTTTTTACAGATTTGAAAATTTTCACTTATAAAAAAAATATGGCCGATTTTAGAAAATGCATGTTTTAGGTTTTTTCAAATTTTCTCAAAAACCTAAATAGATAAAACCATGTAGTAAACGAGATTAGCTTACTAACATAATTGTATAAAACTTTCCCCATTTAACCGATTTTCTATCTATCGTGGTTTCCAAGATCTCCATACATTACCCACCAATTTGGGACCACTGTATATATATATATATATATATATATATATATATATATATATATATATATATATATATATATATATATATATATATATATATATATATATATATATATATATATATATATATATATATATATATATATATATATATATATATATATATATATATATATATATATATATATATATATATATATATATATATATATATATATATATATATATATATATATATATATATATATATATATATATATATATATATATATATATATATATATTTATATATATATATATATATATATATATATTATATATATATATATATATATATATATTATATATATATATATATATATATATATATATATATATATATATATATATGTATATGTTTTTTTTTTGTTAAAAATATTTTTAATGTTTATTACAATATGTTTATTATTATATTTTTTTATTGTTTTTGTTATGTATTATATTGTAGTGCAAATAAAATTAAATTTATTAACATAAAAAATAGAAATAAAAGTAATATAATTTTATTTCTTTTTTATTTCTTGTCATTAAAAATGATTAGGGATTTCCATTATTATTCTTGTTCCCCGTAAGCTCAATGTATTTTAACTAAAAATGAAATGTAGGTTAACAAGAACTTTATTTTACAAAATAATTTTATTTATAACTGCAATGAAATATTAAAAAATCATTAAGAATTTCAATGCCTAGGCCCTAAGGCGCTAATTGATTTATAGCCCAGGGCACCAAAATTGGCAAGAACGACCCTGCATAGAAGCGGTATTAAGCAATACCTCCTATACAAGAAAAGGCCTCGGTGCTTTGCGCGTGACGTCATCACATCTAGGCCTAAAATATTTAGCAGGAATAGGAATTATTATGTTCAAGTTTGTTATATTATGTAAATTTTTATAATGTTATTAAGGGTTTCCTGTTTAAACGGGGCTGCCAGAACGTGAACTGAACCCTTAGCCGCACCCCATTCGATTTTTTTTTCGGGAAAACGAAATTTCAAGCAAACCCGATATTCCTATACACGTAATATCGCAGATTTTAGCGTCATTATAGTGTCACGAATGGGGTTTACTGTCATAATTGAGGTTTACTGTCATAATTGGGGTTTACTGTCATAATTGGGGTTTACTGTCATAGTTGGAGTTTAATCATACTTTTATCAAAGGTGCTCTTTTTAAAATAAGAAAGAGGGCTACGAGACTATTTACTAAAGTTTTGTAGTTTTCTTTTTCCTAGTTTTACTCAGTTGATTATGATTATTTTTAGAGCAATAATTTTTAAGAAATGTGTTAGAAATGCTACTGAGAAAAATTTTTGTATTATCAAATTTTATATGCTCTTTGCATTTCTCAAAAGGAGTTAAAAGTTCATGTTTACATAGATACTTTAAGAGCAATTGGAGAGAGAAACGACTTTTATTGTAAATATCCAAAAAAGTGTCTTCAAATTCATCAATTAGTTTTTTAAATATAATGTAAGATACCAACACCATATTTACTACTTTTTCACGAGGATATAAAAGACGCCTCGACTTAAAGATTGTATAAGATTGTAAGAATCTTCTACAATGCAAGGTTCATTTAATGTTAGATTATCCTTGCAAAACTCACAGTTGATTTTTTTTAAAACAATGTAGCAGCAGTATCCACCCAAATAAGTTATAACTGGCATTTCAGATCTGACAGCTTCAGAGTCCGAGTCTTGAATAACAAGTTTGGATAACAAACAATCAATCTGGTCAGCATAACTTAAAGAGGTATCTACTTGGGATTCGCTGAGGGTGTCATAATCTGATTGAAAGAATTCATTTATATTAATATTTCCATAATGTCTAGATTTTAGTGACAGTACAGATTGAATTTGAGCCTTTTTTTCTGACTCATATAGTTGGCGAACTGAGATATGGTAATGGCCGCCAGCTAATTGCCTGTACTTTCCAAAACGCCCCTTCCAATGGATCTGTTTGAAATTTGCCTAGTAATACATAATTCAATATCTAATTCTGTTAAACAATATTTAGTAACTCGAAGTCCAGTGATGGTGTGACTTAATGCAGTGTGTGTCTGTCGAGTTAAGTTATTTGGAAAATTAGATGTTTTCCAAGTATCTAACCAATTTTGCATTTGATTTAAGAAATAAAATTTAGGATCCTTATTGGGCTCAGCTAGTATTGATTTGGTGAAAGGTTCCTGGTACTTATCTAATAAATGTTTTCCCTTAAGGGAGTTTTAACGTTAACGATTTTCCACCATGTCCATATAATGCTAATAAAGTCTGCTGTGTCTTGTGAATAAGATAAATTATTAAAAGGGCTTTTTAGAGCCTCGATAATAAAAGGATTAAATATTTTAAGGATAATTTGACATTTTGTCTTTCTATAGATGATGGATATAAAGCCTTTAAGCTAAGTGAATAGCCATGCTTTAGTAATTTGTCTCTTTCCAGTTCATGCAGTTTCTTGACAGTAGAAAAGACGGCACATTTTTTTTACCTGTCTCAAAATCAGGATATGAAAGAGTTTGATCGGGTTTCAATTGCCAGTTATTAAAAATACATTTTAATAAATGTACCGTGTCAAAAAGGTAAAATAGTGGTCTTTCTGGGTCTATAGGATGTGGAAAAACTATGTTAAGTTCATTTAAGTCTGAAAACTTACTCATTGCTTTACTATTTATTGCATTATTGTCACTAATTGTACAAAATACTAGGTATCCAATTTCTTCTAAATTTTCTATTATAGTTTTAATAAACTGATATAACATTTCCGAGTTTACTGTGGACACAGGGACATATATGAATAACTTCTTTAAGACTTGAGCAAGGACTAGTTATCATGAATGCTACTGCGGATGATGCTACACTATTATTATTTACTGCTGTACCTACAGTATTACCTGCTTTATAATCCAAATAGGGTTCAATATGAATTTCATCAAAAAGTAATATAACATTTTTCTTTATCTGTTAAATAATGGAAAATGTTGCGAGCATAGGTTAAAAAAAACTTTCTTTCATCAATATGGGGATCTGTTAAAAATGTATTACAAATATTTTTTACTGTGTCGGGATGAGGTAAGATAACTCGGAGCATGGCTACGTAAATATTTATAAGCATGGGGACTTATAGTAAACAAAATTGAACATAAAACCATGGTACTAGGTGAATATCTATATCTTTCCTTTGGTAAACATAACAACCTTAACTGTTCTGACACAAATTTTAGATTTTGAGTTTGTTCATTAGACCTTTTAAATTTGAAAGAATATTTATAACAAAATTTAGGATCTTTTTGTTGTCAGATTGGGGCTTGGTTTGGTATGAATTAGACTCATGATCTGGTATCGAACTGGGTATGCTACTCGAAGGCTCGGTAGAGTTCTCGGTACTAGGACCTAAGGGAACTGACATCATTGTATTATCAATTGCATCAATAACATTTTCCCAAATCATCCAAATTGTCAATTTTAAAAGGAGACTTTAAATTAGTTATTGAAACACAACACAGACTGGCCATATAAATATGTCTCTAAGTTTAAGTCCATATGAATTACAATTGCCCAAGTTATTATAGGACCAGGAGAAAAATCAAATTTAAATAATGTTACATTATCTGAATTTACTACTGAAAACCACCCATCCTTAACACTATAATGTTTAAACAGCCCTAAAATCCATCGAAATCATTAAAACATGTAGCATCTTTATGAGCGTTAAATTCTTTTTTACTTTTGTTCTAATGCTTGAAAAAGATGTAACTCATCAAGCTCTTTTAAACTTTTCATCCTTACTTTTCCGAGTTGTTGTGTTTTTTGAAAAATAGAAGGGCAATTTGGGAAAAAAAGTAGGAACAGAATTATCTCTCAATCGAGGCTTCTTTTAAATTTACTGTGATAATATTACCTGTTTTTGATCCTGCTCTGAAATAATCCAAATAATACTACCTGTAGTAAAATGTAATTCACACACTTTAGTGTTTTTATTTGGGACTAAATCGTCTCGGGAATTGATTGCAACCATTTTTTTAGCTCGCTGCGTTGGGAAAACCAAACACATGAACTTTTGGCCCATTAGTTAATTACCACGGCAACCCGGAGCACAGCACTTAAGGCATATTCACAAAAAATACTCGAACTTTTAAACCCGCAAATAGGTAAACAGAAAACTGATTTAATCTTAAAAATATACGAGATAAGACAAAGAAAACATAAACTCACGTTAAACTAAAGTTAGGTTAGTAAGTACCCAGCGTTGTGCTTTCGACATAAAGCAAAGGGCTAAATTGTTCCCCAAAAATGTACTAGATTGTACTAGATTACTTTTTTTTTTCAATTTTTAGGATTGGCTTTGAGTGCTGTTGGGTTTCATTGATTAAACAAGATTTTTATGAAAATGTAATGATTATTCGGATTTTAGCTATTGTAGTAATAGCGTAATAGTCAGTGTCTAATTGTAATAGATCTAGTACAATTTTAATAGCAAGACAACCTCGCGCTGAGCGGTTCAGCGACATTTCATACATTTTATTGGAAAAATCATCCGGCCAGATGTGATGACGTCACGCGTAATTTATTTAGCCCGGGCCTTTTTTTTAAATAGGGAGGTTTAAGGCATTGCCTTAAATAATTGCATTCCTTACAAAACATCGCTGATAATACAAAAACTAAAATATTTCTTTTTTATTATGTTTTCAAAAATTTTCTTTTATTTATTTATTTCTTTTTTTCTGTTTTAATCGCTATTGGTTAAAGTTTCAAGATTTTTACAAGGAAAGTCTAAAACCACTGAAGTATATTATAAAAGACAAATCTTTTAAATTTTGCCAAAAAAATTATGAAGATTATTTGAAAAAAATGATGCTATTAGCCGTTACTATGTGGTAATTAATCATCATGAAGAACACTGATAAATAAAACTACTATGTTTTTTTACCACTAAAATATATTCACAATTATTGTTATAAGGTGGTGTAATTAATGAAAGATGTTGAGTGGACTGTATTTATTCTTTATTTAGGCGTTACCCCTACCATTATACATTTTTAAACGAAAAAACGACAAATGCAAAAAATGGCGAATGAGTGGCTCAAACGAAAACTTACCAGATTCCAACTTGTGATGAATCCAGTCGATGGAAGGGCCCTCCGTTCAGCTTTAATGTCTAGAAGATCCACCCCGGAACCATTCAACAAAATCATGGGATTTTATGGCTTTGGCACTTAGAATTTTAGCGAAAATTGCGACAACGACCACGAGAACTGCTCTTAGCACGACATATTTTTGCAGAGAGATCGAAAAAGGGCTGCGCGTCCAGGCGCATGTCCGGCATACAGCGTTTCCACTTGATGCCACTATACCAACCGAAAATTAAAATCAAATCACGAAATTTAAACTAAAGCCCCGAAAAACGTCTTGCATTAATAATTATTGTTAATGGGTTTTAACCCCCCAGAGCCATTTTCAAACAAAAAAACTTTTTCAGACTAAAAATATCAATACAAAAAATAAGGTGAATTTATAATTTAAGTGGTAAATATATTCTTAGGAAGCGGCGGAGCAATTAACAGTTTATTATGGTTTGGGACAGTAAATAGGGGGAAAATACAAGTTCGGTTTGGTCATTAACAGATGTACATTATTATTTTTATTGCCTTTGTATATTTCTAGGGGGTTCCAGATAGTTTAATTTATGGCCCTTGGTTGAATAGTGAATATTTCTATATTATTTAAATTAGGGAATTTGCGTTTTTTTTAGACAATGATTAGAAAAAATAGAGTCTGTTTTTTTTAGTCTATATGATCTAAAATGTTCTAAATAGCTAGTTTTTATGTTCCTACCGCTTTGTCCTATATGTTAAACACATTCTGAACATTTCAACTTATAAACTCCTGATTTATTAAATTTGTTGGTTTATTGGTTGGTTATAACGCTAAAGATTTGTTTGAAAATGACTCTGTGAGTTGAAACTGCAGTAACAATAATTGTGAATATATTTTAGTGGTAAAAAAACATAGCAGTTTTATTTATCAGTGTTCTTCATGAAGATTATTTGATTTTTTTAAAGTTCTTTTTTACCACAGTTTCTTGGTACTTTCGAAATTCATTAATTTTAATACAGTGAATAATATTTTTTTCTTTATAACAGGCAATTAAAACTTATATGAAGTCTAAGTACTAGATACCGTAGGTGCCGAGTTTTTAGATGTTTACCCTATTTTATCTTCCAGTTTCGTCAAAGCTGTCTAAGCACCGAAACATGCAGATATTGCATTTCACCCCACCTTTTAGACAATGCGGTAGTGCTACCACGGATGTTAAACAAATAACTACGACCTCTGAACTACCCTAAACGTCCTGGTAATGTCAATCAGATGGTATCTATAGTTTAACGGAGTTTCCGAACACCATCCAACCGGTGTTTATTGGCAGTAACCGGTGTTTATTGGCAGTAACCTCAATTGTGTCCAAAGTCGCTTAACCTCGCTGATTTCACGAAAAGCGTTATTTGGACGCGGCAAACGCCGTTGGTATATGTATATGTCTTTCGCTCCTAGGGAATCGGACCCGGGTCGCACTTGTGCTAGAAGAGGTCACTGACTGCTATGCAACAGAGGTATAACAAAAATAAAAAATAATAATTTTTAGATATTTTTAATAAAAATATATTAATTAAAATAATAACTTACCTAATTAAAAATAATAAACTTATCCGTTAACTTCTCAATTACGAGAAGAAATTTTTGATTCAAGTTTCATAACAATAAACTGCACTACAAGATTAGATACTTTCGTTAGTCACCTGCCACTTATTTATAGTTATATATCTAGAAAAACTGAAAAAATTAAAAGCCTTTTCTTGTAGCAAATTTTTTTGCTCAACGAGATGGCGGCTTCAGATTTTGAATGCGACGTTTTATCTTTAAAAAACCATTACCAGCTTTATTTTTTTTTTAATATGAAACAAAGAAATAGAATACTCTCCATTTGATAGAGCTTTTCAGAGGGCATTCATTAACGTAGCACACAATCTATAATTTTGTAATTGTTTATGTTCTAATTACGTAACTTTGCCCAAATTTACCCGACTTTGTCCCCCTTACGGTTTCCGAAATCCTACTACTGATCCTTATATTTGGGACTCAAGGTACATATTTTTTTAAAGAGACCAATCTGACAAACCCTTGTGCTAAGTTTCAAAAAAAATTAATCTACGAATCTTGAATTATTTAATTAAATGTAATAGCAAAATTACCAAATTTTCGGTTCAGGTAAAACCAAACAGACACCAGCCACCAACAAACAATTTGTTATAAGGCTTTGTCAAATCTAACGTACAGCCAAATACAAGGAATGTTTTCTTTTTGTTTCATCAGTCTTATAACCATTACATTCAAAGTAAAAGACACGTTAGCATTATTTTTTTATCATAACTTTTATTTAATGTAACAATAAAGTTTAACTAATAACAATTATTACTATTGATCTTTAAAAAATAATTTTATTATACTAGAAATTAATTAAACCAATAGCAGTATCTAAAATATTTTAAATTTATTTTCCTATCAAGCCTATCTGGTCCATTTCAACCATTAAACGTATTGTCAGTAAATTCGATCCCAAAGCCATCGCAATAAATAATTGTAAATGTTTAACTCAGAAGATTGAAAATAGATCAGAAAAAGGAGAGAACTAAACTCTTAATATTTTACTAGGTGTGGAAAAATAAAATAAAATAAAATACAATTACTTTTTTAAAAATAATAGAGAATTACATAAAAAAATTAATTAATCAAATGTTTAAACAACCCCCCATTAACAACTAAACAATATCCCAACCGATCATAAAATTCATTTATAACGTTGCTAAGTTGATATTGCGGTGGTATATAGGTGGTTTAGAGTTTAAAATTCTACACTTTTATAAATGACACTTTTTAAGTAACCCCACAGAAAGAAGTCATTCGGTGAAAGATCAGGTGACCTGGCTGGCCAAAGTATCCGGTACCGTGGACTAATAATATTGCCGTTAAAAACATTTTCCAGGTACTCTTTAACCATACGGGCATTGTGGTTACAACTTCTTCCAAGGCGGGTCCAATTTGATTTTGAAATAAGTCCAAGTAGGTTTCTGCTGTCAGGTTTTAGTACATAAAAAAGGGTCCAATGATATGGTGTCCGAAAATTTCCACGAATACATTTGTTCATTTTCTTGGCTCCAATACCGGCCATTCTGAACATTTTGTTCATTGTTGAGGGTGAATGTACATTCATCGATAAAACAAATATTTCTTAAAACATTCCTATCATTATTTGCTCTTTCCATCATTTTAAAACAGCTCCTGCAGCTCTTGATGTTTTTCGAATTTATACGAATAATATTTGTGTTTTTTCAAAGTGCGCAATACCCTTGTATGATGTTTATTTACCTCTTGCCCAAGAACCCTCGTATTAACCATTTTGTTTTCCTCCACACTCAGTTGAATATTAAGATCTCTGTTCTTTCTTTCTTCGGCTCTATTTCCGATATCCTGAGTTAAACATTTACAGTTATTTATTACGGTACCTTTGGACTCGAACTTATTGACAATACTTTTAATAGTTAAAATGGACGGAATGGGTTTGGTGGGGAAATAAACTGAAAACATTTCAGATACTGCTCTAAAACTGTTTCCCGCATAATGCCACTTAATGAATATGGATATGGATACTTTTTCGTCGATTGAATAATTCATATTTTTTAAATACCGACTATCACTGATTTATTGACACTTTTCCTTATGTCAGGGACAATATTCATTTTACTGGTGCCTGTTTGGTTTTACCTGAACCGAAAATTTGGTAATTTTGCAATTACATTTAATTAAATAATTCAAGATTCGCTTATTAAAAGTTTTTAAAACATGGCACGAGGGCTTGTCAGATTGGTCTCTTCAAAAAGTTATCTTACATTTTTTCTATAAAATGTACAAGGGAGCCAATAATTGACCCCCTTAAAATTTACATGGGATATCCTATGTTCCGCTCGGCGACGCACCACCCGGTATACTAGGTAGTCAAATAAAGTAGGGCGGCATAAAATAGATTTTTATTTTGAATGGTAAATTCTGTATTGCTTGCATATTTTGGTTATTTTTTGTGTTATTTTTTTAAATTTACTAAACTTGCTTTATTTTGCTTTAGTAGTTTGGGAGGAATAAATTAGAATAATTTAAAAATTATTTTGTTCGTCCAAAAAACGTTATTACGTCGTTTTTGTTACAAAATTTTGAACATCCTGTATTAAATGGAGAAAAATATCTATTGTTAAAGTATCGTTAGACCTCTTGTAATAAAGTTTGTACTATAAAGCTTGAACAAAATAGATCTAAAACCCTTTAACTAGAACTAACCTTAACTAACCAGTGAGGGTAACATTTAAAAATACGTTGCTTCCAATTTAAAATATCTTGACTAAATATTTTAAAAAAAGAATTTTTCTTTTCACCATATTTTAAACTTTTTTATAAAGGTTCTGAAATATTGGTTTTATTTCCCGTTAATACATACGTTTATGCTTACCTATGTCGTAATCCTTTAAAGTTTTATAAACGACTTAAAGATTGAAACTTTTGCTCAGACTGTTTACGTTTGTGGTAATTTTTACTTAAATTCTTGCAGAAACATACTGCCTGAAAATCGTGATAATAATATTTTTTTTAAAGTAAAATAAGGTTTTTGTTTTTTTTTTTGATTGATTAAAGTCATTTAAAAGTAATTAACTGTTGTCATTGTTTTTAATGAAAAAAAAGTCATTTTTGTTTTTCTTAATTCAGTTAACACATTGTTGAAAAAATACTTTAATTTAAAAATAAATCAAATAGCTTCCTAACTTAGATTCATTACAAATCTTAGATTTTCCAGGAGAAAAAGAACTTTATCCTCTTACTTAGCAAGAGCTTCATATTGTTTTGCTTCTATTGGAAGCATGAGCAATTTTAACCATTTTTTACACCTTTGATCACTAGCAGAAAATAAGTCCATTTCTAAGCCTTCAGGAAAGCTAAACCTTTTTATTAGGACAGATGATCTTCTCCTGGTGGGCGGTAGATTATTTTTTTTGGATTATCCTATGATCGCAAACACCCTGCTCTACTCCCCAAAAATATGGGCTAACTGAACTTATTTAAGTTGTTTACGTGAAAAATGTACCCAGGACTACAAACACTTCAATTTTTGCTCTATCAAATTTCTTGAATTATATCTACCCACTGGCGTAGCTAGAATTTTCAAACTCTTTTTTCTAAAAAGTGAGACATAAAACCCACAGCAAATATATACCGGATACTATTGGCTTCAAGTTGATTTTTTGTTCCACCCCTCCTCTTCCATCCCCACCCCCTGAGAATATCTAAGTTTTAAAAGTAAATCCTCAATTTGTATTTTTATCGAATGTTTGATCAACTCTATTGCCAAATTATCTATAGATTTTTAATGTCCATTGTTAGTTTTTTCTACTTAACAATTTTCTTATGCAAATATTTCAGATGCCTCTATCTTTAAGAAAAATGCAGATATTTTGCGTAATTTGAAATCTGACGATAAAATTTAGTTAAATTCATGAAAAAAATACGTATAGAGGATTAACTTTTAAAACACTTTTTCTCTTGGGAAGGGTAGAAAAAATTAGCTTTTGTTCTCAAATTCCAGAATAATTTTTTACCAAAGTGTTTTCCTTGGGGCATAGCATCTTGAATACATTTGGTGTACCCATGTCTTACTTTTTAAATTTAAAAAATAATAAAATCCTAACTACGCCAGTGTACCTATCCGTAGAGCCATTCGGCAATGTTTAAGTTATTACATATAATGTTTAAAAACCAACCCAAGACCATAGTAACCAATAATGGGACATCTACCCTCCCTAGAGGTTAATCAAGTTAAACTTTTTAAGTTGTTGGTCTGGACTACGGCGGACCCTTTTTTATTATTCTCTCTAAAGTTTATGGTTCTAAATCCTCAAAAGTATATTTATGCTTATTTGTTTGTAAGGTAACAAAGGCTTTGCATCTAAAGTAAGCTTAGATCTTACGCCGGGTGCATTTTTCGCTGCCCTGTAATTTATTGCTCGCCGTGGTCGCTGTGTCAATCTATTTTGACCCGGGTAGTTGGATATCAGAGATTTATATATGAGATGATTGATACAATTTTGTGTTAAATTAAAGCAGTTTTAAATTCTCGTACGCCATGGCCCTTAAGTAATGATCCTTACGATGTTCCAGTTTTAACTTCTGATCATTTCCTGACTCTTAAATCGAAAACTTACATTCCTGATCCTTATTTAACTTCTTTGAATATTAATCGTTTTAGTTGCTGGGAACCTTTTCAGAGTCTTCACCAAGATTTTTGGTAAGCGATGGCATTCTGACTTCCTCAACTTGTTACAACAGAGACACAAAAAATCACCCCATGCTTAAAGTTCGATCTTTTGTTATAATAAAGAATATATTAACTTCACCTTTTCTTGGAAATTGGCTCGAATAGTCGAACTTCATGTAGAACGAGATGTTGTCCCTCATGTTGCAACTATGTACAGTGCACAAGGTTTTTTTAACCAGTAGTAAAGCTTCGGCCTTTACCATTGCATACTAATTAAATAAAAACATTTATTATTTTATGTGGGCAAAATGTAACCATTATTTCTTTCAAATTTATATGATAATTTAAGTACTTTATTTTGTTTCTTATTTTAAATTGTACATACACAGGGTATAAGATTATACTTTAATTTTTGGTTGATTTTAATTATAAGCTTGCGTTTTTGGTCACTGGATAAGGAAGCAAGATCTTTTTTAAAAGGTAAATCACGCAGTACCAATAAAGCCTTATTGAACTCCGTTTACCAACTTTAGCGTCAAAAAAATTGCTAATCAGTCCCTGGTTCAAAAAAGAAAGTATTCTTTTAAACCATCAATGAAAAAAAGTGTTAAAGATGACCAAATTTAAGAGCAAGATGGTGAAGATCCAAATCCAGTGATTATGACCATTTATAAGTCCTTTGTAAATTTCTAATTTATACCCCTTTTTCTAAACCTTTAAAGTAGGTCTTTATTTAAAAATAAAAAGTTTCATTTAATTGCAAAAATAAAAAAGAACATAAACTCCTTTTTCTCTAACTGCCTAACTTAATATAAAGCTAAATAAATTTAAAGATTTCCGTCATTTATATTATACAGGGTGATTCATGATAAAATGTTAAAACTTCAGGTACGTACTAAGGGCCCAGAAATAAACATAAAAGTCTATACAAATATGGGTCCGCAAGGCCTTCGTTTCGAAACAGGGTGTTAAAGTACATGCATAGGCACTTTATGAGTATTTGATGAAAATTATTATATACAGGATGATTCATGAGGAAATGTCTATACTTTAGGTACGTAGTAAGGGTCCAAAAATAAACATAAAAGTCCATATAAATATGGGTTTGCAAGGCCTTCGTTTCCGAAATACAGGGTGTTAAAATTTCTATTTAATTTTTCTATTATTTTAAATAAAATCTATGATAATGTAAATATTGGAGCAAAAATTGGTATCCGGGGGTTTTTTGGTATGACAAATTCGAACCTAATCTTACTACGGCTCGTACTTGTAGGGGGCGCCACCTACACGTCTTTTTACTATTTTGGGCAATCACAACTTTTTGGTACGGACTTGTATTCCATTTTTAAATAAATTAAATAATTGTTTTTTCATAATTACGTCAAAAGGTATACCTGTTAAAAGTTGATACTAGCAACCGTTTTCGAGATATTTGGATTTAAACTATACGACGCATATAATTTTATTATGCAAAATTCAAAAATAATGAAACAAATGTATAATTAAACAATATTTTAATTTTCAATAAAATTATTATTTTTAAATTATGTTTATCAAAACATAGGCTGGTTATTTTAATATTGTTTAAAAAATAGAACAATTAAATAAAAACTTTAACACTCTGTATTTCGGAAACGAAGGCCTTATATTTGAATAGACTTTTATGTTTATTTTTGGAACCTGACTACGTACCTTAAGTATTGACATTTCCTTATGAATCACCCTGTATATTATTAATACAATATTTCATATCAGAGAATTATACATAGGTCCCACATCTTGTTTGTTCTTTATTATGTATAGAAGATAATACTTTTACCCGGGAATTACTGGTAGAAAAAACGGGAGTAGCACTAAGTGCTCATAGTTATTCTTTTTCCCCAAAATTTTTCTTGCTATCATCCGTTTATTTTCGATCGAATTTTCTACATAGCCTTCTGCCACGGAAGTTAAACGCCAACCTCCATATTAGGCCAACTAATAGAGATTTTTTTGCACACTTAAATTTAGCCGGAAACAACCTATACCATCTATTAAAACTTAAAACATGATAATTAGATGAAAACCTCGGTGTTGGCCTCAGCTAATTTGTTTACAGTAATTGTTTAAACAATTAAAACTGTAAAAAAGATATTTTTTTAGTTTTTCGCGTATAACTCAAGAACTTTAAGCGATATGGCAATGGTGTCAATGGGACTATTTTAAAAATTAAAAAACCTTTTTTCCAAAAAAAAATATATCTCCGTTCGGTTAGTTGTGGTTAATATATAATAATAATAATATAAGCTAATAATATTTATTTTAACTACGCAGAAAATGGTTTCTGTCTAATCTATAGTTTTTGATTCAGGGTTTGTCAAAAATTTAGGGGCTTTTTTTTGCGAGGCACGTTTTAAGGCGGATCAATATATTGTAATTCTGAAAACTGCATATAAAAGTAGAGATCAAAGTCTTTCTCTTCATATTTTTAATTTTTGCTTAGGGGTGGAAAATCGGTGAAAAAAACCTCTAAAAGTCGTGCAAAACGCGAAAACGGCGAACGAAGCAGAGTGAAGTAGCGGTAGTGGGAGCAAGGCAACGAAGAAGAAATGCCTATTAGTCCGGGTAAATCTGTAATTTACCGTTAAATGATTTTGAAGGTCATGAATCAAGATAAAACCTTTTGCATTTTCTTAAGAAACCTTTTTTTACCCCTTTTTTCCCCCAAACATAAACATTTCCAAAAAACGTGTTTTTTTTGTTTTTTAGACCACTGGTCGAATATGACCATCAGGAATTATACTTAAGAGGCTTAAAAACGACTAAAACAGACACCCCTCCTAAATCATAAATTTGGCTAAAAAAGTTTTTTTCCACTTTTATTGTTGCATATAGGTTTTTATGGTAAAAACTTTTTAGCGGGATGTATGTTTTAGAGGTGTAGGAAGTAAAAAAAGAGTGAATTCAGCTCTTTTAAGCCCTTAAATGTAATTTTTTATATCATATTAGGAATTTACTGGCCCAAAAAACCTAGATGTACCATCAAAAACGTGGAAAAAAATTTCTTTTTGGCGAAATGTATGTTTTAAAGGTATTTTAGCCCTTTTAAACCCTTAAATGTAATATATAATATCATATTTGAATTCAGAGGCCCCAAAAATCTATATGTACCATTAAAAATGAATAAACCTTTTTAAAGCGAAATGTACAGGGTCTTTGATTATATTTACGTCGCCTCTGGAGCCTTTATTTTTAAAGATCGAAAAAAATGTTTTTATAAAAATTGTATGATTTTCCATATTATCTTTCAAAGTATCAGTGAAAAAATATCTCGATAAGAAAATGGAAAAATAGGCAACTTCATCTTTTAAATGAAACACCCTGTATATTATGCTGCAACGAGATCTTTTTTCTGATTTCAAATATACATTGATGATATTTGGTGAACCGTTTTGAGATATTTAAGCTTAAATTATAAATAAATTCCAAAAAATTTTAAATTGCTATCAAGAAAGCAATGGAAACAATCAATTGCTAGGGTTTGTTTGATAAATAGCTTCCATATTGTATAAGTTGAAGTTATCATTTTAACTTTTAAAAGATTATTTATATTGTTTTATCGATGGGCTTCAGAAGAACAAAACTCGCTATTGTGCGTTTTTTTTAGCCAACAATAATATTAGGACAGTGCAAAGGGAATATCACTTATTATATCCACAACAACGGGTACCTCTAAAGACACTATTAGATATACAGTAGAAGGTTAAAGTGAAGAAAAACCTTAAAAGAAAGGACTCTAGTACGAAATGAAAACCAAGATTTGGATATTCTCGTTTTATTTCAAGGTAATTATTATATTTTCCCCCAATGGGAGTAGCACTAATTACTTTAAAAATTTTTAAAGAAAATCGAAGATCAATCACGGATGCGGCTTCTGAACTAAATAAAACAGATTATAAAATTCATTCAACTTTAAAATTTTACAAACTTCATCCCTAAATTTATGCCCGTCCAGAATCTTTCCGAACAAAACATGTGAGACTTCAATACGCATTGGAAAAAAGCTAGGCTTATGCAACGGGATCCAAAAGGTTTTTAAACAAAATTCTATTCACCGACGAGTCTTCCTTCAATACACCCAGGAATGTTTAATCGCAAGAATAAACATTATTGGTCAACCCTCACCAAATTCAGCGGTTAGGATTCAGGGCCGTAGGTCGCTGAGTGTTTGGTGTGGGATATTTGGAAATAAGATAATTGGTCCTTTTTTAGAGGGGAAACTTAACGAACGATAGAATCTTTTTAAAACGAAATTGAACATCTCTTGGAGGATTTACCCATTGGCCAATATAACCGCCTCATTTGGCAACAAGACGGCGCTCCACCCCATAATACCATGCCTGTCACAATTATCTTAAAAAAAATTTTTGATCTTTTGGATCGTAGTCATGTTCTAAGATGGCCAGCGAACAGCGGACTTATCCTCAATTTTTTTGGTTTTAAAAAAAGGGTATTTTTAATAGTTTCTGGATCTAACGTTCTAAGAAAGATAAAGGGGAAATTTTTTTTATTATTTATCAGCAATCTATTTCGCTTCTGTTAATATTAAAATGGGGAAAAAAAATTTGTTTATACCCAAATAAAAGGAGGATATGTGAAAATAACAAAAATTATAAATTTATACAACATAACAATTTTATTGTTTTCGTGGCTTTCTTGATATCCGTATATTTTTCCAATTTATTTTTTAAGCTAAAATATAAAAACGGTTACCCAAATATCATCAATGTATATTTTTTGAAATCGGCAAAAATAGATCTTTCGTTGTAGCTCATAATATACAGGGTGTTCCATTTAAAAAGTTGAAGTTGGCTAAATTTTTCCATTTTTTTAATGCGATATATTTTACTGATACTTTCAAAAGATAACATGGAAAAAAGGGCCCACAATTTTTATATAAAACATTTTTTCTATCTTCAAAAATAAAGGCTCCAGAAGCGACGTAAATATACAAGACCCTGTACGTTTAGAGTGTAGAGGGGGAAAAAGGGTGGTCCCCCCTCAAGCCCTTAAGTATCATTTCTAATATTATTTCAATTTAGTGGCCCAAAAAAACCTTTAAAAGAAACGTTTTTATGGAATAATTTTATGCTTGGGGGTAAAAGGTTAAAAAAAAACCCTCTTCGTAGGGTCCACTACTTATTTCCGACAGTTTGTAGTTGATCTGTTTCTAAAGAAAATGCAAAAGGTTTCATCTGGAATTATGACCTTCCAAAATCATCTAACGGTAAATTACAGATTTACCCGGACTAACAGGCAATCCTCCTTCGTTGCCCCGCTTCCCCACTACCGCTACTCTACTCTGCTTCGCTGTCGTTTTTCGCGTTTTGCACGAGTTATGTCACACCCTATACGTGTTGCCAAAAATAAAAATGCTGATCTTATTATTTTATAATTCTTTTCTATTTAATTCTATTATGCAATGTAAAGCACTTTTAGCTGGTCACCAGCCTTTTTTAATAATGTTTTATGGTTGTCGAAATCTAGAAACTAGTAAGACTAATTTCGAATTTGTATTTTAATAAAATAAATGGGGAAAAAATTTCTGGTTGCCGTTAGTTAACTGGCGCAGTCGGTAATTCTGATAGTGTCGAATTTTCATCGCGCAAATATCGATTTTCGTTTCATCGATTGAAATATCAAACGAACATTGTGACTTTTGCTTCGTGGAAGTGTTTCATCTACAGAGTGGCCTAAAAATCAGGAGACCCGATCCATCGAGGGTTTCAACTCACCCATCCAAAGCGAATCACGGGAAAGGAACCATAATCCTTTTCAAAAACTCTTGAGGGCCCAAAGGACCCCACATCGCTGGACCTTCTCCCCAAAATATCTTATAGAAAGGGGGTGACCAGAATTTTCTAGTTATGTAAGTGATTAATGTCTCATTTATTTATTGAATACTTAAAAAAAATTTAAATATTAATACAAACCAATGACTCTGACTCTACTTCCCAAATCAATCGGAAGTAACAGATACATTAATCGATTTAATGGTCAACAAAATTTTGATCAACCGCAAACTTCAGGTGTTCAAAACTTAATAAATTTTAATTTTTTATTTTTTAACAAGAAAAATTTTCTTCTTCAAGCGAAGAAACAGATTCAAATATTAGTGATAATAGTATTTAGATTTAGATAATTTAGAATTAAATTTAAAATGGCAAATACTTTTAAACCTGAATATTTAAGTTGTGTTCCAACATTTGACGAAATCCGACAGAACTAAATAGGTATTTAGCTACTTGTAATACCTTAATTACTATTTTGATGTTAATAATTTAGCTTCCAATAATTTCTCCTAAATTTAATCGGTAAATTAACTGGAAATGCCCGATTAGTTGTTAATATACAAAATGTTACAACATGGGCCTCTGCAAGAAACTCTCTATCGAAATTTTGCCGACAGACGACGAAAGTTGCCTAAATAGAGATTTAGTGATGTTAAACAGTTACCCAATGAATCACCTCAGATTTTTATGATAAATGTCTTGATTTTTAAAAAATTTACTTGTTAGTTATGTCGACGCTCACGAAAATCGAACAGCACTAACGAAATTTATATCAAAATTTGGCTTTAAAAACATTTTGTCGGCCTTGGGAACCACTAGGTACACGATTAGGTGTATGCCCCCAAATACTTTAACAGACGCCATACAGTTCGTAATTCAAAAAAGGTAACGTGAATATTTCAAAATAGTTCACCACAAAAAAAATATATATAACAAACAATTTTACCTCCTAGAGGTACATATCAAAACCAAGATAATTTTAACCCCACAGATGCAATTTCAAAATTTACAACCTAATAATCAGTTACAACCATTTAGACCGTTTAATGCTAATACTATAATAACCATTTCGTCAAAGTTTTCCATCAACCAATACCATAAGACAAAACCCAAATTTTAAACCCCAAAATTTTTCACTAATGCAGAAGTTTTTGAAAATCCAAGTCAACAAAATCTTTGAAAGACCCAAACAAACCATTGCCTAACCCAACTCCAATGAGCACCACAAGCAGGCAAATTTTTAGACCAAATAATCCTCTAACCCAACCCCAATGAGCACCACAAGCAAAAAACTTAACCAAAAAAAATTCTTTAACAAACCCTATGAGTATGTTGACTAGACAAACTTTTAGGCGGTCATTCCTATCAGCCAAAATTAAAATACATAGCCGAAGAACTTTTTACTAAATAAATCCGTGCTCTCAAGAATACGACCCTATAATGAATATTATAACAGTAACCATGACCTATCTTACGATTATTCTCAGTATTATGAAAATCATCCATCTGACCTTCCAAGTAATTCTTAAAACGAAACCGATGAATACTATAACGTCAGTCGCAGACTAAAAAACCAAACCCAAGACAAAAATTTTTTCAGGAGGTTTCCCAGGAAACCCCGGAATTATGACTAAAAAAAGTATATCTAAATAAATACCAATACCAGCGAACTTTCCTTTATCACTTTTCCCGAACACAATCTCAAATTCTTAATCGATTCAGGTTCGACAAAATCATTTATTAACCCAAATTTAGCCTTTAAATATTTTCCAAATGTTCAAAAAGACCCATTTATAGTATCTACAGTTTTCAAAAATCGGCACATCAATATAGTGTAACGATACCTGCATCTAAAATTTTAATTGCCGGGAAAAACCAATTTAAAATTTATTTGTTTAAATTCCATAATGTCTTTGATGGCCTGATTGGCCTCGATAATTTAAAATTACTTCAAACAAAAACTAAATTTCGATAAAGGGGTATTTGATCACCCCCTTTTTCTAAAATAAAATTATCTTTTCATAAACTCAACGGAATTAAATTATTACATCGGGTCCGCGATGCGAACAAATAATACAAATAAAAACTACTATAAAAACGGCGAAATCATCATTCCCCATCAAAAATTTCATAATTGCGAAATCCCCGAATGTTTAACAATAGCACGAAATGGCAAAGCATAACTACTATTTTAAATAACACCTTGAACCTATTACTTTAGAATTTTTTGGAACCTTTAGAAGTAAAAAATTTTGTAGGCAAGATTTAATAAATATTGATTTAAATAATTTGATGACACCCCAAAACAAAAATTAGAAAATGTCTCAAATCCGCCATCATTTAAATTCAGAAAAAAACCGCAATACTAAATTATGTTCAAAATTTTCCGATATTTTTACCAGTACGCCATGACTTTCCGCAAATCAAACATCCCTATTAGGACCACAGATGAAATTCCCATCTATTAAAAACCTATAGATATCCTTTTATTCATAAAAAAGAAATAAAAGCCAAATTAATAAAATGTTAAGTCAAAATATCATTCGACCCAGTTGTTCACCTGGTCTTCACCACTTTGGGTAGTACCAAAGAAAAAGATGCTTCTGGTAGCAGAAGTGGAGGGTAGTTTTTGGGCCTAAGGGCACTGAACCTGAAAAGTTTGGATGATAAGTATCCATTGCCAAACATTTCTGACCTTTAGACCCAAACTGGGAAAGTGTCAATACTTCACCACGCTTGATTTGGCTGGGGGATTTATCAAATAGAGATAGAAGGCGATATTCCTAAAACTGCGTTTAGTACCGAAAATGGTCATTACGAATTTTTGCGTATGCCATTTGGGCTCAAAAACGCCCCACTTTTCAGCGCGTCATGGATAATATTTTACGCGGTATCACTAATGAAAAATGCGCTGTATATCTCGACGATATAATTGTTTTTTCAAGTTCTCTTCAAGAACACATTGTTAGATTGACCGAAGTTTTTACGCGCTTAAGAAGCAAATTTCAAAATTCAGCTAGATAAGTCAGAATTTCTCAGGAAGGAAGTAGCATATTTAGGTCATTTTTACTCCTGACGGCGTTAAACTAACCCAGATAAAATAGTGCCATTAAAAATTTTTATCTTCCCTTTTAAAAACACAAATTAAAGGTTTTTTAGGCCTTCTCGTTATTACCGTCGCTTTGTTGACAATTTTGCTAAATTAACAAAAATTTTAACAAAATGTCTTAAAAGGGTGCAAATATTTCCCACAACGAAGAATTTTTATCTTGCTTCGAAAAATGCAAAATTTGTTAATAAATAAACCCCCTATTACAATACCCGGACTTCAACCATTTAATTTAACGCGACGCTAGCAATGTGGCTCTCGGATGCGTACTCAGTCAGGCATTGGTAAACCTACCATTTTGCTCTCGAACATTACGTTTCAGACAAGTTATTTTGTTGAAAAAAGGTTTTTAGTTTGCAACCAAAAAATTTTCGCCTATCTTACGTTAAATTTTATAATAACAGACCAAAAAAGCCACTTCAAGTGGCTCTTTAAAAAAAGCCCCCTAGTTCCAAATTACTTAGGTGGCGCATTAAATTGAAGAATTTGATTATAAAATAATTTATAAAGTTAATACCAATGCGGAAAAGCAGTCGTATCATCACTAAAAAATACTTTCGATTGAAATATGCTAATAAAAGTCACCCAAAATCTTAATAAAAAATTTACCCAAAATCAACCCCCAAAACCAATCCAGTAATTTAAACAATCAAAACTACAAAACTGAAATTTAGATAAAATATCTGTAATTGCACAGGCGGATGACAAGGACATATCAGATGTCCAAACGACCAGATGACGACGGGGTCACTGACATTCAAACGCGGAACACGATCCAATCGTAGGCGTTCCTATCGTAGATACCCGGTTAATTATCCCCCGAATCAAATTTTTATTAAAAGATGTATTACACTCACCCGCTAAACCAAGAAACATTATTTGACAAAAAACGCAGTTTACTTTCAAAATTTCAAAAACAATTTTAAACAAGATATTTTAAACTTTGAAAAAAGAATATGTTCTTCCCGATAAACAATATAATTTATATTTCGAAAACCAAATATGAACCGTTTTGCGAAGTAATAGCAAAATTTATTGGCCCGGGGTAATTAAACGAGGGGAAATCAAAACATTGACGTTACTGCAAATCAAGAGATACGAAATAATTAAAAATTTATCACGAAGGTAAACCATCACAAAAGATCGACGAGACCGACAAAATAAAAAATAAATATTTTTGGGCCCCGAATTTAAAGCTCTATTCAAACCTATATAAATGACTGTGAAATATGTCAAATAAGCAAAAAATGACCGACACCCTGTTAAAGTAACGATGAATGTTACCCCTACCCCGACAAGACCATTTTGAAATCATTCTTTAGATCCTATCATTAGAACAAACAAATTTTTAACCTATTGACAGCTTTTCCCAAATACGGGGCAAGCCTACCCACTAAAATCTCTTGTATCTACCGAGATTGCAGATAACCTTTATTTTATTTTCTCATCACAGAATCCCCCCAAATCGTGGTGGACAATGGGACAGAATTCAAGAACACTGTAGTTACCGAACTTTTACAGCTTCATAAAATAAAAATTCATTTTGCTCACCCCAACATCCCCAATCTAATGGTCTAATAGAAAGGCTACCTCAACCCTCTCAAATTTATATTCGCTTACTTAATAATCAAGAATTTAATAAAACACCTATCTCAAAATATATATGCCATATTAGCTTATAATCATTCAATAAACCAAAGTACTAAAATGAAGCCTATAGACATCGTTAACGGTCATATTACAAATGATAACCCTTTCGATATTAATATCGATCAAATTGCTAAGTGATTATATCAATGATCATTTAAAAAAAAAACCAAATTCTTTATTCTCAGATTAATGAAAAACTAATAACGGATAAAGAAAATTAATAGGGAAAATAAACGAAAAAAGAGGACCCGGAATGTTTAAACCCGATGAAAATGTCTATATTAAAAAACATATCAGACGAAAAATGCTGGCAAATTCACAAAACCAACCAAGCTTATTTCTGTGAATACAAAAAAAAAAAAACTGCTAAAACAAGTTCTCACGAAAAAAAAACATCTAGAAAATATAAAACGTCCGTTACGGAAAAGATACAGTTTCGTTTAATAATTACTCTAATTTCTTTTCAGGGTATTTCTTTTATATAACACTCGGATTTGAAGAAAAAATTAATGTGAGACAGATAAATGATAATCCAGGCATAATCCCATTTAAAATTAGAAATGCTAAAATGCAAATCTGCTATACCTTATTTTATTATTACGATCTTAATCAATTTATAGAAATTAATAAATTATACATAAAATCAAAAATTTATCACAGATAGTAATAATCATACAGAATATTCGTTTGAAACTTTAAATTATTTCAAAATTTTAAAAATTATCCAAGATAGGGTGAAATTAAAATAAAACATATAATTCCCCATCCAAATAAAAATAAAACGAGGCTTAATAAACATTAGGATCAATTTTTAAAAACTAACAGGTAACTTAGATGCTTCTGACGGAAAAAAATACGAAGAACTTATTGCCGAACTACAAAATAATCAAAATAACTTGGCAGGAAATATTTTAAAAAAAAAATTCAATATCACTAAATATCATAAACAAATTTAATTTAACTGTCCAAAAAAAAGTCATAATGAAATATTGTTGGAATCCAAATTAAATCAAATACAATAGTTCAAAAAACTGCTTACAGAGAAAACGCTGCTATTATAAAGATGTCTTAAATCAAATAATTAATATCTACGAAATCATAGACTCGATTTTACAAGATATCGAAAATTCAATAGCTTTTTCTAAATTAAAAACTATGCACCTAGCATAAAAAAAAAACAGAAGACCTTTATATCGAATTATATAACATTCAGAAACAAATTGGCTTAAATCAAATGCCATTAAAGAAACCCTTAAAAAAAATACCTTACTTTATGAAAAATTAATAAATTTAAAATGCTTTATTCTCAATAATAAATACGTATCTGTTACAAATTCCAACATTCCCAGAAATATTTAACTACCTTCACCTTTATTCCATTCAGTCTTGAAAAAAGAGTCTATTTAAGGTTATTATTCCGCGAAATAAATTTTTGTTAAAAAATGAATTGCACTCCCATATCGAAAAGAAGAATGCCTAGAGGTCAAAGCCACTACTCCCTGAAAAGATGGAACTACAAGAAATCAAGAATGACAGTCCTTGTACCGTCAAACTACTGGGCGCCACAAAAGACACCTCTACCTGTCAACAAATCGAAATGAAAACCACAATACCTATCATTAAGCAGCTGGATTCTCCCGATCAATGGATTTTATCCTGCCCCATGAAGAATCGTTAAATTTAAATCAACCACCAAGAAGAAAGCCAAGTTGTTTGGTAGCTACCTAGTCAATATACCAAAAAATTTTGCCAAGTAAACATAAAA
Organism: Listronotus oregonensis; assembly: GCA_019359885.1. Classification (NCBI taxonomy): domain Eukaryota; kingdom Metazoa; phylum Arthropoda; class Insecta; order Coleoptera; family Curculionidae; genus Listronotus; species Listronotus oregonensis. The sequence continues at coordinate 2,390 of JAHBCN010011078.1, read as the reverse complement.
AAGTAATCGTCAATAACCAAAATCAGCGTCCCGTAACCAAAACCCAAACCCAAATTTTTTTTTTCCCAGATTTGGATAATAAAATTGATTTTTCCCAATTCTCAAAATAAATGCCTCATTAGAAGAAGTTAATTTAGACGAACTCCATAAACTAAAAAAACGAAATAAAGAAAACCAGCCACTTATTTTCAATATCTCAGAATACCCAAGCTCATGGACAATTTTAATTTATGGAATCCTTATTTTCTGTCACCCTTTTATATTTAAAAAGAAGCTGAAGAAGCGCAACCTCAACAAGCCTAAAACAAGAACCAAGAAGAGCAAACATTTGAATTGGAAAATGTCCAACTCCCCCGATGACCGTGGAGTTCAATCTCAGGAGGGAGGAGTTATGTCACACCCTATACGTGTTGCCATAATAAAAATGCTGATCTTATTATTTTATAATTCTTTTCTATTTAATTCTATTATGCAATGTATACTTTTAGCTGGTCACCACCCTTTTTTGTAATAATTTTTTTATGAGTTAGTCAGAGTTTAATCTAGAAACTAGTAAGACATTAATTTCAATTGTATTTTTAAAAAAATAAATTGTTTTTAAAAAAATAAATTCTGGTTGCCGTTAGTTAACTCACGACTTTCAGAGACTTTTTTTACCAATTTCCCACCCCTTGAGCAAAAAATTCATAATATGGAAAAACATTTTGATCTCTACTTTCATAGGGCCCTTTTAGAATCAAAAAAAAATATTGATCTCCTTAAAACGATGAGCCTTGCAAAAAAGCCCTTAAATTTTTGATGAGCCCTAAATCTAAAACTATAAATCCGACAAAACCATTCTCCCTAGATAAACTACATATTATTAGCCATCATTTTTCGAAAAATAATTCTAAATCTTTAAATCATACATAGATATAATTTTTTTAAAAAAAAGGGCAATTTGAGTTTTCCAGATTTTCTCAGCGAAATGCTCGGAAAAGTTCATAAAAAACCTCGTTTTGTAGGTCTTTTAATTGTCCAAAATAGCCTTATTAAGACCATCGATATCTCTAAAGTTTTTGATTTATACGCGAAAAACTAAATTGCCTTTTTGTACAGTTTTATTGTTTAAACAATTACTGTAAACAAATTCGCTGGGGCCAAAACCGGATTTTTTATTTATTTATCATGTTTTAACAGATGGTACCGGTTGTTTTAGGCTAAAAATTTTAAATGTTAAAATGAGCACGTTTTTGCTCGTTGGTTGCCCAAAATTTTTTCAGCATTAATATGTTGGCTCCCAAAAAAGGTCGCAGAACACCGTCTAAGTAGTGCCAAGTGTAGGCGTTTGCATTATGAAATCGAAATTCGGGAATTTTTTGGGTATAGAACCAATAGAATTTTTTCTAGTGAATTTAAAATTTCTATACGCAACGAAAAATCGATTGGATCGATACTAGATGAACTTAGCCTTACAAATTTAAATAAATAATAATTTTTGTCGCTAGCTTCTTTGAGGAACTTTTGAACCCCTTCTTTGGTAAATATTTAAAATTTCTTGGTTTATAACCATGACTTTCTCTTAAGAAATGCAATAGTATACTTGTATTTACTGATGTCCAAATTTTTTTTCGGATAAATTAAGTGCGCATTATTAAAAAAATACTTTATAAAGTAGAAGGTGCACAGTTTAACTTTTTTTGAAATATTTACTATATTTTTTTAATTTTTGTAATACAATTTTTTTATTTGTAGGGGAAATAGCGTGCGAAAAGCAGCTTCTGCTTTTTTATCGGAGTTTTTAAATTGTTAAAATATTCTCGTAATCACACATATTTGGGTCTAAAAATATTAAATTAATATTGTTGCCACTTTAACTAATAAATTGTGACATTGTTTTGATTTTTGTACAAAACAACCAACCCAACAACCAATAGCCAACTTTGAAATTAAATATTATTGCAATCATAAATAAACAAAAATCTATTACAAAGGATGCTAAAAACATTGCCTCCCCTGCTACATTTTCCATGCATTTCTTCATAGATGCTCGTACCCGTGCAAAAATACCAGGTGTCGTCTTTGGGGGCATATTCTTAGCCCTTCACGACAATTTATTAAAAAAATGACTAAAAAGGACAATGAAAATCAGGATTTTGGTGTTAATAAAACTATAAAAAAAATCTTCCAAATCTTAATATTCTATACTTAATATTTACACTACTACTTTTACTTACTAAGCCTTCATTTTATTCATTTCTGATAAATACTTGCACACAAAAATTTTAAAGCGACCAAAGTGTTTAAAACAAAGCCCCCCAAAAAAGGTTTTCACAAGAAGGATAAATACAGGTTTATAAATAAATAAAGGCAAACTTTCGTGTGCAAATGGGTTTAATAAATAAAGTCAA
>JAHBCN010011077.1:0-29914 GCA_019359885.1 Listronotus oregonensis | reverse complement strand
TAAAATAGCTGCTAAACGGCGCCATTTTTTTTTTAAGAAACGACCAACCTTTTTGACGTCATTAATTTGTTTCTGTTTTTTTTGACCTTTTTGTTTTTTTAAAAAAAAGGTAAGGCAATTGATGACGAAAGTACAAACCCTCGTGAAACAAAGAACAGGGGAAATGCCAAGTTTTGAATAAACCTAGAATATCATGACAGTAAACAAAGTAATTTTCCTTTAAGAAAAATACGGCCAGCATAGACTGCCTGTTAGGAAACGTGAAAACTTTTACACTTTTTTGTAAAAGGTTCTACTGCTGCAAACAAGATCCAAACAGTTGTGCCTTTGTTTTGGGAAAATCTAAATCACAAACTAACTCATTAAGCTCTGGCTAAGATATAAAATATGGCTGATTGCTGCTACTACATTGGAAGAGAAGACTTTTCCTTTAAAACTTAGACGGGCTTCTGGCTTCTTTGTATCATAATTATTTGGTTCATCATATTTCTCTAAAGGCTTAGGAACAGGTATTAGAAGACTTTGAGGTACAGGCCTTAGGGCTGAGGGGATTTAAGAATACACTATTTTATGCTTGCTTTTTAAAAAAACTCAAAATTTTGGCGGGCAAAAGTAACTTTCATCAACATAACTTTAGGCTTCTGCCAAATCATTGGCACTCCTAATTTTATAAATGTGTAAGTACCCCGAAGCCATTCTGCCAAGGTTCTTAAACAAGTGCGGCAATTTTTTAGGACCAAAGTTTTGTCTTATACCAATTTGAACCCGAAATATAACCTAGGCTTTCCTTACAATTGGGCTCAAGGTCTTTGGCTAAGCTTCCAGTGGCTCACCACATATACAGGGTCCTGCACCCCTCCCTCTTATGTAGCTCATTTATTATTTAATTAAAATTTTCATTTTTGCAGACGAACCTTTCCTGGGTGATTTCAGAAAAAAGGTTTACAGGGTTCAAAAGGACGTCACGACGGCATTTTTTAAATGCGCTGTGTTTTTTTGTATATTTGGTATCTCTTTAGTCATCATTTTCAAATTTTTGTTACACATTGTAATTTTAGAAAAAAAAAATAAAATATAAAAAAATGTTTTGCACCATTGAATTTAAAAATAAATAAAATACCAATAGTGCTTAAATTAATGGAATTAAATAACAAACTTATTAAGTAACGAATGTCATTCCTTGGTCATGTTTGGTTAATTCGAACTGTAAGGATCTCCCAAATTTAGTGTCAGACTCTTTATATTTGAAAGCATTTCATTTTCTTATTTTAAATATGAGCCCCGTATATTTTAAGGTCGTTAGATGAAATTTAAAAAAAAACAAACATTTTCTAATTATAACCTATAAATTCCTAACAATTAAAATTATTGTTTGAAAACTCATTTTGGCATTGTTTTAATAGTAATACCATTAAAAAAAATTGGGGTATGAAAAACAAATTATTGACATTAAGTATCCTAATAACGTTAATTATTATAAAAATTGGTTTAATTTACCTAAATATTAGCCAAAAATATTGAAGTTTAAAAATAAATAACTATTTAAATTTAAGGTTTTTTGTAAATTAATTTAATTTAATTAATAAAAATAATAATTTACTCAAATTTTTTTAATACGTCAAAATAAGATTTGGTGAGTTAAATAAACTTCAATGTCAATAAATTGTTTTTCATAGCCACCTCATTTTTATTCAATGGTATTACTATTAAAATAGATGCCAAAATGAGTTTTCAACGAATAACTTTAATGTGTTAGGGGGTTTAAATAGGGTTATAATTGAAAAATATTTCTTTTTTAATTTGCATCTAACGACCTAAAAATGGGGGCTCATATTTAACATAAGAAAAATAAAGTGCTTTGAAATTTAAAGAGTTTGACATTAAATTTTGGACACTCTGTACAGTTCAAATTTAAAAATATGACCTAAGCGACTGATATTTACGTTACTTAATAATTCCCTGTTTAATTCTATTAATCAAGCACTACTGATATTTTTATTCATTTTTAATTTAAAGGGAAAACAGTTTTTTTATATTTTATTTTTTTCGAAACTACCGAACCATGTTGACAAAATTTTAGAGGAAGATAGATACAAGGTACCTAAATAAACAAAAAAATACACAGTGTTCCATTTAAAAAAAAAGCACCATCGTGACGTCACACTTTTTGTGACACCCCGTATCCAAAAATTTTTTTCCTAAAAACAGTGAGGTTAAAGGAAACTCTCAAAATATGAAAATTTTACATTAAGTTATAAATGAGCTACATAAGATGGTTCACACAGGATCGCAACGGCATCGCTTCGCTCATATATCCACTGCTGAATACCCGTTTTGAACATCTGTATTTTCTAGAAACATCGGGAATCAAGAGTATCGGAAACAATTTTGGTATGCAAGGGCCTTTCAATAAGTAGCTGTCCCTCCGACGACTATGGGTAAGGTGAAATCTGGAATTACATGGGGTTCAATGGGTATCTCCTATATTTGAAGCCTTGGGGGTTTCCATAGATAGGTTTAGAGAATTATAAGAGGTGATTTAGGGGCAGGAAGATCACAATATGTTCGAATAAGCAGCTAATTTAAAAGCTTTCCTTTATAACTATCAACCCTAACTTTTATATAACAAGTAAAATACAATATAATAATATAATAATTAAACAATAATATGTCCACTTTCTTTAAAAAAAAGTGCGTCCTAACTCCTAAAGAATCAAATATATTTAATATTAATATAATAAGAGACCAGTCTATTTACTTATTAATATGTTTCATTATCATAAATAAACTTAACAGTTGACGTTGGCAAAGATTAAGATTTAAATTGACAGGCGTCATTTTTCAATGAGTTATCGGCTTTTAATTCAAATATTTTAAGAGATTCTTTTGGGGAAAGATTGTATTATAGTAAGGTGTTTTTTTAATAGAAACTTATAAACCAAACCCAAAAGGAAAATTACTATAAACATAAGCAAAATGAGGAAAAAAATCAATTTTATTACAATGTTAAAGTAAGTTTTTAAAAATTGAATGAAAACCAAATGTAAACACTTTATTTCAATAACTGGTCATTAAAACGGTAATAGTTTTTTTTTTATGTTTTAAAGGGTAATGAAAAAAATAAATTTTTTAAAGGTCTGGTGAACTTCCTTTGTTATACTCATACAGTACTTGTGTGGCAAGGCAAAATAATCAAATTTTTACATAAATATATTTTTTTTTCATTTTCAATTCTGGTGAATACACTTTAATTGGTTACCATCATAAATGCATGGGCTGTCGCCATGATACTATTACTCGAGAAGATAAACCCACGCGCATGAGATAAGCCTATCTCCCGCCGCCTGACGTCACTCGATGACAAATTTCCCCAGAAACAGCGAGTTTTAATATGGCGTTCCGATTTCGGTTTAGATGTTCAGGATTTTGTATTGTTTATTTATTTTTTGAAGCCAAACCCAGATTTTGTAACTTAGCGTAAGGAACTCGACCACATTTTTAACAATTTTAATGGGAGTCATTAAAGTTAACTAAAAATTATTTAAAATCGCAAATAGATTTAGCCAAATCTGTATTTTAAAATTTAAAAATAGAGATATTAAAAAAAAAAAAAAGAAGAAAGAGAATAAACGAAAATTATAAAATAGATTAATTAAATTTGGTTTTTTTAAAATTTGTTAATTTTCTAAGTACTAATATATTTTTAAAAAAAATAAACAGAATTGTTAAACATTACAGTGTCATTTTCTTAACACCTCTACCCATAAGCAATATAAAAATATAGACTATCCTTTAAGGTAGGTATAGCGCATAAATTCAATAAAAATTTTAAAAATTGTTACAAAACGCTGTATATTAATCCTCATTTAAACCATTTTTTTTGCGCTATAAAGTATTATTAGTTTATTATTAATTAACAAGCCTTTAGACTTTTCATATTGCATATGTTTAAATTAAAATACTTTAAATAATTATAAAGTTTGTTGTTGTTTTTTAAACCTTTTAAACAATGTCAAACGTGCATTTATATTAGTTATTCCATATTATTTTTAAAGGCATTATCATAGCACGAATCCTAAATCCCAATACAATTAAGGAAATATCTTACATACTATTATAATAATCAGGAATATCCTATACACCAATATATAATAATCATAAGTAATGCCAAAATACAATAAACATTAAAAAAGGTTTTTTAAAAAACTGCTTTCCCAACCGACAAGCAAATTTTTGTCATCGAGTGAGTCATGGCAACGTCGTACGAAATTGAATCGCCAAGTGGGTTTATCTTCTCGAGTAATAGTATCATGGGCTGTCGCTAAAGTAAGATAAAAACGCGAGACTAAGAAAGCTGTTTCTTTTTTTTGGGTAGGGTAGACGGGTACGGTTGTATCAGGGTACGGTTGTGACACCAATATTAGGAAACCATAAGAAATACCGGTAGGCGGAGCGCCATGGGGCCAAAGTGTTATGTTTTTTTTTTTACTCGATTTCTTTTAAATTTGTATTATATGTACATAATATACATAAAAAAAATGTTTTTTCTTATTAATTGCACATTGATGCTTAAATAGCAATGCTTACTTTGTACGTATTAAATTTTTTTTTTCCATAGTGATTGTTTTTTCCAAAGAATGCTTTAAGTACGGTTGTGACAATTTTTTGGGGTAAGGTTGAAATGTTTTATTTTTTTTTTCTTTTAGATGCCAAGAAAACGAGAAAGACGAAAAAAGGTCCAGTGAAATAGGGGAAAAATTTTACGAAGCTTATAAAGAAGTGGAACGAGGAACACCATTTCGGAGAGCTACAGAAATGCACCGAAGTTAATCGCATATTTTTGTTGCGATATATTCGAAAACTTGATAAAGCCGGCACAAAAGATAGACGTTAGAGGAGAATGATTTTGAACCCAATGATAAAACACCACCAATTTCACATTCCGTATCGGGCGAATCCTCACTTGTTTTTTCTCCTCATACTGTTCGGCCTTTTCCAAAGGCGCTCCAAAGAAAATCAGGAGGTTCCAGAACCAAAAAGTCAACCATTTATACACCCCAGAAAAAGAAGCAGTAAGGCAGGAATATGAAGAAAGAGAAAAACGGTTAAAGGCTGTATGAAGATTTGTTATAACTATACATGCTATAGTGCCTTAATACCTATAAACATTAAATGTTCTTGTTTACGTAAACGTTAATTATTTTGAGAAGAATGGATATTTTGTGAAATAAAAGTAATTGATGGTCATTTTGGTGTATTTTTGAACCTGTCACTACCGACCCCAAGTACTGTCATAACCGCCCCTGGGGTGTGGTCGGTTGTGACATTTTCTCTTTTTTTCTAACTTGCTCCTGTGAGTTAACCATAGTATTTGGAAATACAAGTTTAGTATTTATACGTAGGCAAATGTACTCTTTACAAAAAAAACTTATTTTCATTTTAACAGCTAAATTTTGTCACATATAACACAAATAAGGTTCTTATATGTTTCAAAATTTTTACTAAATGTATTATTTTAAAATGTAATAATTTTTTGTAAGAAATTACACCAAAAAAGGGTTTTATCTGTTTCAAATTTTAAAAAATTATTTATTAAAATTTTACATTTGATAAAATTAAAATTTTCCTTTTAAAAAATATTATTAAAAGGAAATAATTAAGTCCGCAAATTTTTAAAGGTAAGAAAATTTAAATTAAACCATACCAAGCTATAAGTTGCTAAAATTTTTATGATATAAATTGATATGATAATATAGACAAATTCAAAAGCCCTAAGTTCCAGTCGGTCATGGTTAGTTCTGGTTAGCAAAGCGGCTTTTTATTTTCCCCAATTATATATCAGACGTAAAAATGCGAAGACGTATTAGAAAAGACCCATGATTTGCTTTTTTTACATTAAATGCATTATTTAGAAAAAGCCTACTTTTTAAATAACGCGCCGAGTCTCTGTATAATAAAGCATGTTTCATGTGTCAACTTGTCAAGAAGCTCGTGATCATAGGGTATCTCTAGACGCGAGTAATATATATTAAAAATGGTAGAAAGGCTAGTTCTGATTTAAAGCAAAGATATGTTTTTTTATTTACACACTGCACTCTAATTCCATTAAAGACACTGTTAACTAACAGACCTACAACTAGTTATTGGAGTAAAACCCACTTTATAAGGCATTAAAAAATAAGAGATGATATGTCGCATATAAATTTAAGTATAATTAAAAAAATGAATTTTCTACAAAGACCATTGTTTTAAACGATTCAATAAATTTATTATGTGACGTCAGTCCTACAAGCCGACGGGATTAGTAACCGAGGCGATAAAGTCTTGTATGTAGGCGATTGTTCTAACTATCTATTATACGCTTATAATGGTACACTCACAGAGTCGTCTGCAGTAATATTTTCTTTAATTAAATGGTTCGTTAATAACAACCTACACCATTTTTTTCGTTTATTTATTTTATTAATTATAATGTTAAAACATCTATATTTGGCAGCTCAATAAAAACAAAATATTACCATTTTTCTAGATGCAATTAGTTGTTACTTAACAATGATGGTTATACCTTTTTTTGAGTCATCAGTTACTTTTATTTACTTTTTCCTATCTCTAGTACTACTATCTTTGGCTAAAATATGTTTTTCGCTCTTTCATACTTTTAATGTATTTTTTGGTGGTCGTTTATTTATGAGTATTATTAACGTATACAAAATCATTTCAATGACCCTCAATATTGCATGATTTTCTATTAATAAACGATTATAGTATAGGTAGGTAGGTAGGTTTAAAGTAAGTGGACTTTTTACGCCCTCCACTGCGACCGCTCGGTCTATTGTGGCTCACACCTTTTATATTTCTCCCAATAGGGTCGGACTTCCAAGAATCCGATACCAGATTGGGAGAGAGTTCTTTTTATCTCCTCTTACTCGTGTCGCTACCGGACACGAGCACAATTTGTTCTGATGTGTTCTGTGTCCCTGTCTCCTGAAGAGTATGACGAGTAAATGACTAGATCCATCATGCCCTCCTCTCCGGTCTAGTGACGTGGGTAGCTACCGGATCCTTGTTACAGGAACCAGATGTTCTTTCTGAGGCCGCATCTCCGGCCTTATCCCATGAAAACGGTCCTATCCACTTTCTGTTTAAAGCCAGGAAACCCTTTTTCCTATAAAGGCGGTTCTGTCCGCCTTCTGTTTGGATTCAGGGAACCCTTCCCAAGTACCTGTTTGTTCGAGATGGATTAGCCTTCCCTAAAACAGGCGCCGGTGACTTCAGGGGCACCTTACGAAATGGATTCACCCGTTTCGGGCGGCGCACCTTTGTTTGCTTGTGACCTTGAGTGGCACCTTTCAAAACGGATTTATCCGTTTTGATTAGCGACCTTTGTCACTTTTTTCCTGTGAAGGCGGTTCTGTCCGCTTTCAGTTTGGAGCTAGGGAAGTAATAGTCCACCACGGCAGAGCCCCGCATTACCGTAGTAAGGCTAGATACTCTGCCAACGCGTTGGAGACACCTGTTTAAGGCAGGATGTCATTCACTCATCAGCACGGTATGCACAAACCTTGAGTTAAGCCTTGTGTGTTTATTTTAGCTTCAGATCCCGTTCCATACGCTAGCCAAAAGAGTTGCGATAACCAGCAACTCAAGCGCATGTTCCAAAAGATCCTACGACGATGTGTGAACACACGGTAATAACTTACTGATAATATACAGAACAAACATGAAGTCTAATTATAACCTTATCGTTAAATAACAACCATTAAAACATCTCTTAATTAGGTTATCTTAAAATTTAACCCCATCTTAAAAAAATTGTACATGACACGGACAAAAGACTAATGTCCTCAACCCTTTTAAATTTTTCTCGCTACGGGTAGCGCGTGAAATAGCCTCAAACAATAAATTTTTTTGAAGCTATGAAAACACAATTTTAAACTAGTAAGTATCTCTAGCTGTCTTCGAGTAAATACTAAATAAGTTTAATATCTACAAAAGAGTTTATTCAACTAAGTACCACAGTATGAATGAAATAGACGCGATTAGGCTCAATGTAAGAACGGTACACTTTAAAAAAAAAAGCCAAAATGTTTGTGATCTTTGATTAAACTGTAATGGAATGGATTGAAAAACACGCAATTAGAACTGCTCCAATTAAAGCAAAAATTTGGCTAAGATATATTGACGATACTTTGCATGGACACGTAATGACGAAGAACTTGAAGGTTTCTTCATCTAATTTGCATCCAATCTTAAAATAAATTCCCAATGAAGAAGGAGCAAAATTCAGCCCTACCTTTTCTTGACGTTCTAGTCAAAGAAAGAAATAATGGACATATATAAGCGTCAGTATACAGAAAACCTACCCCATTGGACAATATTTACACCAGAATTCTAATAACTCTAACGAAACGAACCAGGGGGTCATACGTACTCCATACAATCGGGCAGTGACCTTATGTAACAGTAAGGAATCCCGGCAAGAGGAAATAAGTAATATAACTAGAGATCTTAAGCAGAACGGATACAGTGTCTGCAGTAATATTTTCCAATTCCTAGTAAAGGAAACGATAAAAAAGTATTCAAATATGACAAAAAACTCTAACTTAAACGAGACCCCACATGACCAAATATTTATGACAATTTCATATATTAAAAAAACTTGGAAATGATCCGCAGAATCCAATAAGTATAATATTAAAACGGCATTTAACCCAAAACCTCTAAGGCCCGGTTGTACAATGGACGTTCAACCGAAGTTCCCCTTTGATCATCGGTTCAACGGAAAAAAATCGTTGTACAAAGCCGGTTCAGACGGTGAACTGTGGTTGATCTTGAACGTCCGAATTTGGTCGTTCAAGATAAGTTTAACTCCTCCTGGATAACTCAATATTTCTGTACCTTCTGCTTTTGGTAAACTATTCCTATTCACGGAATAGTTATTATTTTCTGCATCCTGTTTTGCCGCGGTTGGTAATTTGCTTTCTATATTTAAAGCGCTGATAAGTTTCAAAATTCTGTTATAGTGAATCCTGGAGAATGGATTACTCCTAATTGTTGTGACATGAACATTAGTTGTTTTGTAATCTTTTGGTTCAAAACTCGGTATTTCTGTACCTTCTGCTTTTGGTAAACTATTCCTATTCACGGAATAGTTATTATTTTCTGCATCCTGTTTTGCCGCGGTTGGTAATTTGCTTTCTTTATTTAAAACGCTGATAAGTTTCAAACTTCTTTATAGTGAATCCTGGGAATGGATTACTCCTATGGTGTGACATGAACACTAGTTGTTTCTTGGTTCAACCTCTATTATCGAAATAGTTATTATTTACTGTATTCCCATCCTGTTTTGCCTCGGTTGGTAATTTTTTTTTCCCTTTTTTTATTTAAGGCGCTGATAAGTTCCAAACTCCTGTTATAATTTAAATCCTGGGGGAAAGGATCACTCTTAATTGGTGTGACATAAACATTCGTTGTTTTGTTGTATCTCAACGGAAGGTTAGTATTTACCTCATTCCCATCCTTTTGCTTCTCTTGTGGGTTTTCTTTGTTTAATTATGCCGTTTGTAGATTCCAAACTCCTGTTATAATGTATCCGGTGCAATAGATCACTTATTTTATTTGGTGTATTGAACAAGGGAAAGTATATAAGTCTTAGCTTTTCAGAATTGTCTTTAGTTATCACTTAAAAACGGTTGGAGATACATCACTAACCGAAACGTTGTGTAACAAATTACAAATAAAGACAATAAAAGTCCAAGATTTTAGTATTATTGAAACAATAACATTGTCTAACACTTTCAAAGAAACGTAATTTTTGTGTTTGCAAAAGGCGTGACCTAAAGTTTAGTATTAAAAAGTCATCTTGAGGAGAACCCAAGAATTTTTTTTAATATATGAATCTGCCATAACAATATAAAACATATCTTTATCTATCTTGTTTTTATGGTGTTTTTTATACGTACTAAGTACGACACTGGTGTGTAGCTTATCACGCTATTTGCAGCTTCACATCTTTACTGGGTGAGAGTTCTGTTTGAAAGAGAATTAGCCCCCTATTACCATTTCAATAAGTATTTAAATTTACTTTGAAGGCATGGAAATGTATAAGCATAATTGTTGTTGACACTGTGGTGCGAGGTTTATTATGTAGATTTTAGGTTTAGCTTAAAAATTGGAATTTTAATTCAAGTTTCTATGTATACAGGGTGTTTGAAAACTGTACGGCCAAATTCCATGTTAAACAATTAATTTTTTTTATAAATATAGGTCTGAAAATGCACAGTTTCTAAGATACAGGGTCTTTAATTAAAAAAAAGGTCTGCTAATTATCCTTAATACCATGTGGCCGATTTTCTTACAAGTTGTCAGTGATATTTCCAGTAATAAGGGCCTAATTTAGGCATAATAAAATTAAAATTCTTAAGTCCAGTGGCATTAGGGGACACCTTATGAAAAATAATTGTAAAAAAATGAACGCTACGGACCTTTTTGCAATTTTGGTATCTTTTTTAAACTAAATAACTAAAAACACAACTTCTTTGTCTTTTAATATCTATCTTTGTTTTCGAAAAAAAAAATAAAACCAATTTTGAGGTACAGTAACTATTAATGGGTTTTTTAATTTTTGATCGAAAACGAAGCAAGATGGGAAAAAATATGGGGCAGAAAAAAGTTCTATTTTTAGTTGATTATTCTAAGAAAGGCATTGTCGTACATTTTCTTTATAATTATTTTTAATAAGGTGCTCCTAGATGCCACTGAACCTTATAATTTTAATTAAATTAGGACCTTACTACAAAAAATAATACTGACATGTTTTAAAAAATTGGCCCAGGTTATTTAAGATATTTAAAAAAAAAAACCCTTTTTTTTAAATTTTAACACCCTGTATTTTAGATTTTTCAGCCCCATATTTAGGAAAACTTTTAAATATTTTCCAATGAGGAATCGCCTTTAGAATTTATTCGTCCGAACACCTTATATTAAGAACGATTTTAGCTATTTAAATATGTGCTTGTTTTAAAAACAAATTTGTCGGTATATTGGTATAAAAATATTTGTTTATTTATTATTTTAAAGCAAAAACAAGGAAATTCCCAAACAACGACCTGTAATAATTCGTATATGTCATCCTATCGCCCCCCCCTCATTGTGCAGATATCACGATTTAAAGCAAAAAGATAGATATACAATATATAAGGGTAATCGTTATTACAACAAACTAATCTTTACGACTAACTAAAGTGTAAAATAAAATTTGGACCAATTAAATTTCAAAAATATTTAAATTTTTTTTTCTTTTTCAGTGTTTTAAAAAAAAAAAATTAATGCCTTAGGCATCGTTTACTTACGGGTTTTGTCGTAGGTCCTATATTTAAATTTTGTTAAATAAAAAAAACTATAATGGTAAATGAAAAATTCTGCATTTAGTAATTTCTCTGAGAATATTTTTGTTGTCTCCATTTATTTTTTAAAAAAAGCACAATTTAAACTATTGTTATTTCGCTAAATGCCTCCAAATTCGCTGGATGTTTTTTCTTTATAGTCAGAAAATTTTATAAAATGGCGTTTTGATGGTATAGTAATTGACTATGAAAAAGTAAAAGTTTATAAAAAGACGACACAGTAATTTTTTCTGATTTTCTTACCATTAGCAGTATGACAACCGAAAGATATTTACGATCGCGATTATAATGTTCAAATTGACTCACAGCCGAAGGCCCATCCTTTAAAGGCTATAAAAAAATTCGAGGAAGGAAGTAAACGCTCGGGAGTTTTTTGGTCACTGAATTTAAATATGGCATCGGCGAACTTTCCGTACACCTGGTGCCCACCCTGGACACTGACCCTCGGGTTTCCTCACACAATCAAAAAAGACGAATCAATTTATGAGGTGTTTTGGGCCTAAATCCGAACTTTATGGCAGAAACGACCCTTCGAACACCTGGTGCACCGTAACAAAACCTGGCGCTTGGGGTTTTTTTTTTGTCGCTGAATTCAATGGTGGCATGAGCAAGCACCCTCCGGACACCTAATGCTGCGGAACCTGGACGTCATCCCCGAGAATTTTCGTGACAAGGTCGCCAAAAAAAAGCCCGAAACTCATTGTAGGGATGATTTTTGAAGCGCTTATTTCGAATTTTACGTCGAACACGATCTCCCGAACACCTAGTGCACGGGAACCTGGACCTGAACGAAGGAAAATTCTTGGCGATGACGTCCACGTCCGGAAATTTCCCCAACACCAGATGTCCGGGAAGTATTCGCCGAAGCCATATTTGAATGAGCGACTCAAAAAACCCCCGGGCATCGATTTTCTCTCCTTCCAATTTAAATAGGTCCACGAAGATAACGTTCATCGGCGTTCCCAAGCTCCAGGTCGTCTGTGAGTCAATTTAAACATTATAATCGTGATTAGCGACCTCAAAAACTTCCGAAAACCCGATTTGGGCCAGTTTTGACTCATATTTACAAAGTTATTAAATCTTTCAAAAGCTGTCTTAAAAAAATGCATTTTTGAATGCATTGGATCCTTTAATCGGTTTTTTATAAGTCACAAAAATAGATCGTCCCCAGTGCAATCGAACTTTTAGTGCTTTTACTATTATGCGGTTACTGCACGGGGTTTTTTTATTAACTTTTTTGTTCTATTAGCCGTTTTGGTAAAACTATTATCAATTTTCTGCAAACAACAATTATCTGTAATAATTAAAAAAATTAATAGGAAAAATACGTTTTTTTAAATCATGCAAAGAGATCATTACCTAAGCAAATGACCGCCGCTTTGCTAAATCTACTTATTACCACTCTTAAAAATATGACCAGAAAACTTAAACTACCCAGTTGTAGCTGTAACGCTATTGTATTTTACAGATTGAAAGAATATTTAAATATGCATTTAAATGGTAATAGAAAGAAATTCTCTGGGTAAAACTTATCAATTAAGACATGAAGCTGTGAATGCGAAGATAAGCTGAATAAACCACTATGTTGAAACTCAATATAACGTAAAATGGCAAACCTTTAAAACAAAGGGCTTTATATCTGACTCGTTTTCCATAAAACGTACCAAAAAAAAGAAACAGAAGAAATATCAGAATATTTAAAAATTCATTTATATTTTTCTAATCTTCCAAATAATTTACCCTTGTCTAAAAATTACCTAACAAGAGTAAAAAGTTTAGAAGAATAATATTTTACTTTTAAAAATTATTTTAATTTATTTTTGGTTTTTTTTCTGTTTTTTTAGAATATCGTTAAAACTAAATTAAATTGAAGGTTATAACACATATAAATACACCGTGTTTAAAATTTGATATGATAGAATGCTAAATAATTTGCCAAAAAAATGGCATCGGGTTTTTTAGAGTGAAACTATTTCAGAAAAATATGCCAAAAAAAAGAAGATATTTTTACCCCTTTTCGAAAGTTTTAATCAAAGAAAAGTGTTTCTTAAGCGTAGAAATTAGAAAACCTTTATAATTAATCAACAAACAGAAATTAATTTTTTTGGCATATTTAAAAGTTTATCGTGAAAACTCCACAAGAGACGGAGTTCAAGATCTTAATTACATAAATACCATTAATAATATTTAAAAAAAAACATAATTATGAACCCACAAATGCAGACCCACACAAACTTTTTTTGCCGTTGTTTTTAAAAAAGGCGTATAAACTTTTTCCAATGGTTTGTAAATGCTCCTATAAAAAATCCAAACTTTTTTTGATTAATTCTTTAAAGCAATGGTACTAACTTTAGTAATAGAGGCATGTTTAACCGAAAGAACCAACATTATTGGAGCATTGCAATCTCCTGCGCCATCATCCTTTCAATCCAAAAAGATTTTTTTGCTTAAACGTATTTTGCTCCCTCATTGGATAAAAAATTGTTTTATTTTGTGTTTTATAAAGGATCTTTAACGGGCAAAACAATATCTGAATTTACTAAGAAATGTGTTGAAAGATTTTTGGAGGGAAGCTAATATAAATTATTAGCATAATGTATTTTATTAATTTTACTTATTTATGCGTTATTATTAAAAAAATCTGAAACTACGATGTTTATTATTTACCCAAGTAATTAAAAGGGTTTTTGACAAATTATATTCTTTATGGCGGCCCTTTATTAAATTTGGTTTCTGACATGGCGTACTACGATATAATTTCTACAAAAAATGCGATTTTGAGAATTCCATTGCTGCTTGCGTCCCCGTAACGGAAAATGCATTTAAATTAAAATAACTCTGCTATTTATCATCTTAGAAAAAAAAGTTAATCTAATTTTTTTATCGAATAACGCAAAAAATACAGGATATTGCATTAAAAAAAAAGTATATTTTTCTGAATAACTCGTAAATCTGATGTTAATTTGTTTTTCTATTATAATGACGATATTGTAATCAGCGAAAAAATGTACACAACTTTGCTAATTTAACGTAACTTGTATCTCGTATAATAAAAAGTTAGCAATAGTGCCGACTTAATTTTGAACACGGTGTATATTAAGTTTGGGGGCCCCCTAGTTGGTTAATAGGTTTTTAGCATGATCAATTAAAAGCCGTCCATTTAATTACGGAAAGTTCTAAAATTTGTTTTGCAAATCTTTCATTTGACAAGATATTTTTTTTAAGACTGTTAAACATTTATGATCCGGGATATAAAGAAAAATCTATTGAAATAAATATTCAGTAGCCAGAAGCATATTTCCTTTTTAAATTTTATTTTTTGTTCTCTTGACTTTTTTTTGCCGTTTATTTATAGAAATTTTATATGACAAATATAACAAAAAATCAAAATATCGGATTCTTGCGTGAAGTATCAATAAATATTAAACGAATTTGGGCCCTCTTGTTAAGAAAATTGCACAACAGTCAGTTTTAACTTATTCGGGATGGATGTTTAAATGCGCCCAAGTTCAGTGACGCCTACTACACTTGGAATTAGAGTTACTGTTTTATTGTCTAGGTGTCTGAGTAGCCTAAAAGAGGATGCGATTTTTTTTAAAAAAATTAAACAGGTCTAGCCGACAGGGCTAGATCTAGAGTTTTTTTAATAATTTGGTGACATATTTTTACATTTTACATAAAAGCCCTTATGACCCGAGAAGATGGTATTTTGGATATTTGGATTTTGCTTTGCATTACCCACCTAAAACTGGAAAAACTTTTAATTAAAAAAAAATTATCCGTGAATGCTTTTTCCATGCTTATGCAATATTTTGTAAATCCTTACCGCTCTTCTAAAATCACCCCAGTAGATAAGTTTTAATTACGCCACAGATAAAAAAGTTATACATGGTGTTGTCAAAAGGGCTTTATGCTGATGGTGAATTTAGACGACTAATATATGTGTTTAAACACTTCAAATTATATTACAAAATAGTGTTTGTCTAATACGAGGATGTTTTTGTATTTTTTTTCCTAAATAACTTTTGTATAAAGCCTTAATATTGCCACCGAACTTTTTCGCTTGATTGTTTTGGAATTATAGCAGAATATTAAGGGCAAAGATAAAAAGACGACAGTTTTGATGTCAAACTTGACTTTTATTTACATAACTGGTTTTACCTTTATTTTAAATACAAGGTTACTAAAACTTAAAACTCAACAGCCCCTCTATTTAAAATAAACTAAACCTTGCTTCTTCGCACACATCTTGGTCTTGAACTTGTGTTTTACGATGTTGCCACTTGCATCCTTTTTGTTTGAATCCCCATTTGTTATTTAAAGGCTTTCTGTCACCAGATATTCTACTAACCCTCACGTTTGGTTGTCAATCAGAGCAGAATATTCTTCTTCTGGCTGCACGCCATAGGTCACTATCAGGTCTGCTAAGAGCTTCTTCAACGGTCACTGGATCTGCCTCATCAACCATAGTTACAAAACTGACCTCATAGTCTTCTAAACTTTTCGGTGCTCTTCCTTCTCTCTCACTTCTGCGTAAAGTTTGTATAGTTTGGTTTTGATGAAGATGGATGAATCGGAATCGGAAGAGTTAAAATCTGTATTGGTCATATATTCGTGGTCAAAATCAGGTGTTTTAAATTAGGTTTTACCTGAGGAATTTCTTCTTCTAACGCGGTGAATGGCGCACTTGTAAGAGTTGACGATGCTTCTCCTTGAACTTCTATAACACTTCTACTAGGTTCAGTTGTTACTTCTACTTCAATTTGTTTTTCCAGAAAGATGAAAAAATGCTTTTCATTTTTCTTTTGATCCTTTTCTAACAGTAAACTGCCCTTCTCGTTTTCAAAAAATGTCACATCTCTAGCAATAAGCACTTCTTTCTTTATAGGGTCAAATAGTCGATAAGCTTTGCTCTCTGTGCTATAACCAATCATGATACATGGCATAGTTTTTCTGACCAACTTTTTGCGTTATTCTTTTGGAATGTGAGCATGTGCTTTACAACCAAAAATACGGAGCCCCTCTAGCTTGGGCTTTACCCCACTCCATGCTTCTTATGGCGTTTTTTCATCCAAACATCGATTTAGAAGATACACAGCCGTGTTCGCTGCTTCTGCCCAAAAAAATGTTGGGTAATTCTGAATCGATTAACAGCATCTGGCTTCTCAATAATTGTCCGGTTCAAATGCTCAGCTTTTCCGTTCTGTTCTGCTGTGTGGTACTGTCCGCTGATGTATGATACCATTGCTTCTCAAGAAATTTTCAAAAGGTTTATTAACGTACTCACCACCATCATCAGTACGTAGGATTTTTATTGTTTTTCCTGTTTGATTTTCTACTAGCTTCTTGAAAGTTTTGAACTGTTCAAATGCCTCACTTTTGGACTTCAAAAAATACGCAAACGTTTTGTGACTGTAATCATCGAGAAAAGTTATCATATATCGTGAATCTACTAAACTTTTAGATTCAATCGGTCCACATAAGTCTGAGTGAATCAATTCAAGCACTCCTTTACTACGCGAGTTGCTCTCCTTAAACGGCAATCGGTGGCCTTTTTCTTGAACACAGATTTCACACTTTTAAATTAATTGTTCATCGAATTTAACATCTGAGACCATACCATTTTTTAATTTGTCCAAGCTCGTATAGTTCAAGTGTCCTAGACGACGGTGCCACATCATTTTGAGTTGCTTGCGGAAACATGGCATACGAGTTCATTTGTACGTACTAAGTCCAGTTGAAATAAACTATTTTTTAGGGTGCCGGTGGCAATTAGATGCTGCTGCGGAACATAAATTTTACAACCCGTAGATTTAAAAACAACTGAAAGATTTCTTTTAACTATTTGACTCACCGATAGTAGGTTGACCTTTAAATCCGGAACGTAGACTGTGCTCTGAGCCTTAAGAAAAATTGTACCAGAAATTGGTAATTTTACTGTACCATTTTTAGATGCTGACATAACCTGGTTATTTGCAATGCTGATCTGATACTCACTTGTGTTTTTGACATTTTCAAGCATATTAGCATCATTGGTCATATAAATGCTTGCTGCGGAGTCAATAAACCACGTATTTTCAGCGTTTATACTGCTTGAAGATACTGATAACGCAGAATAACATGCCACATCTTTGTTATCTTTGTGCTTGTCACAATCTTTGCAAAATGTCCGTATTTGTTACATTGGAACAACGCACTGACTTACTATTTCGGCTTTTACCATGAGCATTTTCTTTCAAATGATTGGGATGGTTTTCTTAAATCTTCTACTGTAGTACGCTTCTTGGTTTGTCCTTTCTGGTTTGACATCCTGAAGTAATTTCAATTTGATGCTGTCACCTGTCATGCAACACCACTGCTCTCGATTCCCATGATCATCGGTCGGTATTCATCTGGTAAACCAGCAAGAAGAATCACACCAATCCATTCTTCACTAACGGTGAATCCGATTTTTGAAGTTTGTGTGAGGTACTGATTATTTTATTAACATACTCCTCAACTGAGTCTTCCAACTTGGTGGTAATTAATGTACGTAAAGTCCTACCTTCCTGGTCAGTCCCTTGTCCTCAAAAGCTTTGATCAAGTTATCCCAAACTTCTTTTGCAGTTTTGGCTGACTGGACATGCACAATTAACCGTTTCAGGAGTAAAATAATCTTACTTTTTGCTCAAAATCTTCTTTTCATCCGTTTCTGTGCCCAATACACAGTTCCAAAGTTCTTCATGTTCCAAATAAGTTTTTACCGTGAATTTCCATGAATCAAAATTCTCTCTTCCCTTCAATTTTTCTATGGGCGGAATTCCGGTTGACATAAAAACTTAGTAGCGTTGCTCTGGGCCAGTAACCTTTTGGAATTATAGCAGAATATTAAGGGCAAAGATAAAAAGACGACAGTTTTATTTTACTTGATGTCAAACTTGACTTTTATTTACATAACTGGTTTTACCTTTATTTTAAATACAAGGTTACTAAAACTTAAAACTCAACAGATTGAATACATGTAAATTGGTTAATTTTTGTGTTGTTTGATTTAGGATCATTTACATAGCTACTGTTTTTTACAATGTAAACAATATCGTTTAATTTTTTAGGTGCTAAACTTGCTTTTTTTAAGTTTATTAATTAAATATCTAAAGTTCATTTTTCGACTTATTTAAAAATAGGTTTTGCAGAATTTCCAAGTCCTGAAAAAGTTTTATAATTAATAGCTTAAAACATTTAAAGGTTACAAGAAATTTTATATGACATAAATAATGTATCTTATTAATATCTTTAATTAAAGTTATATAAATTTTATCTAAATGCAATACTTTGACGTGGATTCTAAAATACTAATAGCTCACGATGATGGCATTTGACGTATGATGTTTAACATTTGACATTTGACGTATTCTTGGCAACCTGCATAGCCCAAGATGATGACGTAATGATCGTTCTAACTGACGTATGACTTTTAACGTATGACGATTGACGTTTGACATTTGATAGCCGCCATTTTTTTAACACATGCGCAGGACTCTAAAATAGACCTCGCCTACGTTTTCTAATTAGCATATGACGTCAAGATCTTGAGATATAGAGCTCCTTCGGAGGTGGAGAGCGTAAAACACCCTAGCTCTCCCCACTTACAAATTGTATTGCCCCTTTTTTTTAATTATAAGTTTTGGAATAACAGGTACCCTCTTATTGACGTAAAAGTTTGGTTGACTTTATTTTATGGTGCGTGAGCGAAGCATCGCTGTTTGTTTTTGTGTCGGTAATTTAACGGTCAACTATTTCTAGTAAATAAAATATAAATATAGAGTTATAAAAGTTCAGGTAAATTTAAAGGTCAGGTTACATTTGTTAAACTTTCTCGGCTTAATATAGTATCTCAATGTGTTGACATTAGGACGACGAATAGAAAAATTCTATTTTTTGATATTATCCAGAAAAACGTTTTTTTTTTGTACGTTCTAAATAAAAAAGTGATTTAAAAATTATGGTTTTTATTTAAAGTCCCTTTTTGACACAGGCCTATGTTATTAGTGGTCATTGTTCATTACGACTTTATAAATAGGCCCCTTAACATGAGTCTGCGTTATCTTTCGGAATTCGACATGCTATTATTCCATTGTTCTATTAATCCATGACATTAACATAACAACTGGCGGGTTTATACCAACAAATGCCGTGAAGTCTATTGTGCTGATTATCCCTCGTATCCATTATTTGCTCATATTGAGACTTTATAACAGGAACTTGCATTCCTTATCATAGCATTTACAGCTCTATATTTTCACCGAATATATTTCTTATCTTTCTTTTATTCTGTAGTCGTACTTGCTGTCTCTTTGTTTGTGGGATATTACGACTTATCGTATGTTAAATTTAAATTGAATATTTCTTGCTAAACACAAGGAAGTTTAAAGGTGTAAGGAAGGCCAATGCTATATTACAAAATTGTCCAGGCGTGCAGGGCAGCGGGAATAGGGGAATCGGCCACGCAGATTTTGCGCAATGAATCGGAGGGCAGGTTTGGACTTCCATAATTCTTTGTTACCATATATAAAGTTGACATCATCAAATGTCAAATTCAGACTAACTATACGTTAACTTTTTTTTTTAATTTTTTGCACAACATTGTTGGTTTATAAACGAATCTATGATAGAATATTTAAAATATCATCTGATTTAACATGGAAAGAACTAAGGGCGTCACGTCACAGCCTTCTATTTAAATGGTTGATAGTTTTGGGAGTTTTGTATTTTTACCAAAAATCACTTACTTTTGATTCGTATTTAGCGCCTCTGTATGCAAAAAGTCATCAAAATCGGCAAGGGTCAAGAAAAGTAAAAACTTACCATATTTTAAACTGGTTGTTTGTGTAATGTATTTTATAAATGTATAATTTGTATAAAAGTACAATAAAATAGTATTACCTTATGCAGATAACATTAACATATTTAAAAAGAAGTATAGAATTTTTTACATAAGATTTTTTTTATATCGTCAGACAGTCCACTAAAGGCTAAAGCTTCAATACTAACGTACCGTTAAGTGTAGTAAAGGGGCATTATCTACACCAGACATAAATATTTGGAGAAGGGAAAACTTCTGCGGCTAGCAGATTAAAGTCTAGATACTCTGGGAATGATGGAACAAGGAAAGTGGGAAGTTCGGGGCCTTTTAAGTTGGACTGTAAAAGGATGCATAAAAGTAACACTACGTGTTGCTCTGTTGGAAGCTGTCAGAAGAATTCTTGGAGCAGAAGCCGTGAAAATTCCTACAAAAATTCAATACATCCGCTTGCATACGCATACGCATACACGCTTACAGAAAAGGAAGCTTTTCTGTAAGCGTGAGATCATTAATAAGACGAACAGATCTTTTTTAAATGGAACCAAGAATGATAAGAGTTGTAGGAAATAGTATTGTAGAGAGAGTATACAAATTAGACGGATAGAAATATTAATAGCTGAGGCTATGGATGTAATGTGTTTGTGTCAGATAAGGTTGTTCTCCAAAGTAACGCCAAAATTATTAAATAATTTCTTTTCGCGACACCGAACATGACTCTGTCTTGAAGCATTAAACTGGACAAGATTTTTGAAGTCCCAATTCAAGATTAGTTTATGGTTTTGTGAAAGTGATTTTGAATTGTTTTCCTAATTAGGGCTATTTCGGGTATGTTACCCTTGTATTTGCAAGACAAAACCATACAACTTTGCAGCATTTTGTTACGATATTTTAAGTAACAAACAATAAACCCAAAATTCTAGTTACAATTAAACAAACCAATAATCACTAAATTATGAAGGTTTTTATCAATCCAAAAAACTTTGCAACAAAAAAATAAAATCACAGAAGGCAAAACAATCGAAATTAATACGGCGCAAACGACAACAAAACATTTAATTCACAACGGCTCTGTCAAAAGGTAATGTGTTGCCTACCTACAAACTGTGTGTCGGTAGGCATCACATTACAATATTTTGGGGAATTTTGTTACTGCGCAGAATCGTCGTGGCCGCTCATGACAGTTATTTTCATAGTGGGCTGGACATTTTTTGATCGAATGGGCCATAGTATTGGGCTTCCATAAACCTTCAAACTTCCTTGGCTAAACACTTTAGATTTTGGGTTTGGCTTTAGATACTTTACTCTACTGCACTTTTCAGTGTAACGGGCGATATTTTTCATTATTTGGTTCACAATTAAGCTTTGCATTTGTAGAGTCTCGCTACGGCTTTTGAAAGGGCTTATCATAAATTTTTATTACCTATTTTAATATTGACGCTATTATGCTTTCTGGGGTTAAATAGTTTAAAATTATTTTAATTTAAGATGAAATTCAACCAGCATATAAAAATTTCTAAATGAAATAAAACTGGTAAAAATTTAAGATTTGTTTATTGTCTATATATTAACTTTTGTCAAGTATCATTTTGGATTTGACTAAAAAAGCAAAATCGTACCTGAGATTATCTAATTTTAAATTTAGTTGTCTTGTTTTTTCCGTCATTAATGCAACCGAGCCACAAACATTATCGGGCATGATCCTCTAGAACTTTAAAGTAGTTTACGTCGAGAGAAATATCTTTCCTTTTTAACAGCAAATTCTGCCTTTCATATTCTACTATTCTTGGTGGAAGTGACAAGTTTAAACAAAGCATGCAGGTGCTTAAAGATTATCAGAAAGGTCCATAGCAGCCCTGGGTAGCATTTTGTTTAAAAAGCTAAGGGTTGGTATGCTTGTTTGTCACTAGGTGTCCAAATTTCTAATCACGAAAAAGGAAAGAAAGTGCAGAAAAAATGTTTAAAATTAATATAATAAGTATATAATATTGTGAAACGCTTTTTAAATGATTTTTTATTTCGAATTAGAATAACTGGCAAAAGTTTCCTTATATAAATGGTAATAATATCTCTGAGCCCCCGCCAGAGACGCGAAATTTAGTTTTTTATAAAAAAGTAAACTATCACGTCTCTAACGGGGGCTCAAGCTTCAAACTTCAAACTTCAAAATGGCTTTATTGTCTTAAGTAAAAACATTACTCATAAACAAAGCTTACTTAAACTAAAAAAAATACATTATAATAAATAGCGTAGTACGTGATGTCAAAAAAATACAGTTAAATAAAATAAAAAAAAAACAAAAAGGTGACCCTTTCCAAACCTTTCCTTCCTTTCTCCACATATAGAATATTTACACTGCTAAAAAAATAAAAAGATCTAATAAAGCATCAAAAACTTCGAGAATAAGAAGAAGAGGAAAAGGGTCATGTCAAGAATTAAAATAGCACAAAACAGCAATAAAAAAACAACATAGGTTGGTCATAGAAAAAATGTATAAAAAATGTAACAAGCCTCACACAAAATTATCATTTAAAAATTCCGTCAGAGAATAATAGGCCTTAGACAATAGAAGACCTTTCACTTCTCTCCTAAATCGCTTTTCCGAGGATATTTTCCGAATGGGCGCCGGAAGGTGATTAAATATTTTTTTACCATTATACACAAATGAGTTTTTACCAAGGTTGAGGACGGTATGGGAAGAGCAGTCACCCGCACATTTCGAGTTGGGTAAAAAGATTCTGCAGAAATTTCAGCCATAAATTTTTCCTAACCAAACACACCGTTTCCAATATGAAAATACATGGCAATGTTAAAATTTTCTTAACTAAAAAAAGAGGTTTACAAGATTCGCGATGTTTAGCTCCACATATAAATCTAACAGCTCCTTTCTGCAAGACAAACACGCTATTAAACAGGAAATGAGCGCAAGAACCCCAAAAGCATATCCCATATCGGAGATGTGACTCAACGAGGGCATAGTACACGTTTCGAGCCACATGACTATTTAATTCCTGGGAAACGACTTTAACAGCATAACACCCTCTAGATATTTTTTTATTAAGTTGTAAAATGTGCTGTTCAAATTTCAACTTATCATCGATGTATAGGCCCAGAAATTTATTTACCGCAGGATTACTTATTGGATTGCTCTCTAGTTGCACATCCCTAAGCCTGCACCCAAAGTTAATCATATTTGTCTTAGACACATTAAGGGTTAGGAAATTGGCGTCACACCAGTCTTTAATCTTAATTAAATCTGTCTCAATGCTCTGCTTCAATTCACCCTCATCACGGCCGTGCCACAGAATGGTTGTGTCGTCCAAACATAGTAAACTCACCCGATATGGGTAATCTGGCAAGATCATTGATATAAATTAAGAATAGCAGAGGACCTAAAACAGATCCCTGTGGAACACCCGTTGTTATTTTCATATATTCAGACTGACTGTTTTTGAACAAGACACACTGATAACGATCCGAGAGGTAAGAAGAAAACCATTCCCAAGATTTTCCTCTAAATCCATAGACTTCAAGCTTGCTCAGCAGTACTATGTGATCTACACAGTCAAAAGCTTTAGTGAGATCACAGAATACAGCCGAAGCAACCTCTCCATCATTTAGGCTCAGATAAAGGCTGTTAAGAAAAGAAAACACTGCATCAAAGGTATTTGTGTCTTCCAGAAACCCGAACTGGGCAAGAGAAAGTAAACGATATCTAGTCAAAAAACTAATCACACGCTTCTTTACAAGTTTTTCTATAATTTTTGCGAGTGTTATGAGTAATGAAATCGGTCGAAAACAGGAGGCCTCCCCAGTATCTCCTCCTTTAAAAAGTGGAATTACTGTTGCCAATTTTAAAAATGATGGAAATATTCCTACAGAAAACGACCAATTTATAGCCTCCACTAAAGCTTCTAGTGCCGAAACTGGAAGGTGCAAAAATATTTTAATTGAAAAATGATCCCAACCGGAAGCATTTTTATTTTTGATTTCAGCAAAAACACCCATAATTTCTTCTATGTTTGTGGGATAATCTTTATCACTTGAAAACGGTCGGAGATACATCACTAACCGAAACGTTGTGTAATAATTAACAAGTAAAAACAATGGAAGTTTAAGAGTTTAGTGTTATTGAAACCATTACATTGTCTAACACTGTCAAGGAAACTTATTCTGTTGTTATTATAAAACTTCTTTTAAAATTCCTTTTGATAAACCAGTAAAAAAACGCTAGTCATTAGGGTCATACACTTCTATATCTAATTATATATGAGGTATTGTAAAAACTTCCTCTTTCGGTACCAGTGGTTGTAGAAACCAGTAGATTCTTTTTTTTTCTACCTAGATTTCAATACCTTAGATCTTGGGTTTTAGGGCATGACCTAAGTAAATAGCTTTGGTTGGTCAAAATGTACTTTAGTGTTTGCTTGGATTCATGAAAAATGTACATCAAATATATTTTGACAACTTGTCTGAATGAATGATGTCTTTTGCAATAACTAGAATATTCCTTTAATTTCAGTTTGCTACTTTTTTCCTAGAATATCTAAATGGTGCAGTCCGCTGCCTGCGAATATATGTTCTTTTTTTTAACAGACACTTACAATATATTAGTTCTAAGGTTTTAAGCCTTAATCAATAACCCTTAGAAAATATAAACAGAATGTGTTTTAAATACACAGGGTGATTTACGTTGAGTGTCCTATTAAAAGTTCTGGAGGACCAAAAAAAGGACTTTTTGAAATTTGACACATGGTCATAACCGGTAATAAGCTACATTATAAAAATAATTTGGCAAGTGCAGCGTTGCCAGATCTAACCGAAACCAATGGCAACATTGTAATTTTAAATAAAATACTACATATTTTATTACTTATTCGGATTCTACACAAAATTCGTAGTAATTTTTGTTAACATCTTCCTATACCTATATCTTACCATTTTTGAGAAAACAATTAATTACCATTTTTTAAGGAACATTACCATGAAAAGGGTTTAATATTTAGGTGCCTAGCCGAGCTGGACACTGGAATTTTTTTGGGGTTAGACAATTTATGTTATTAAAACATCTACATGCCATTATAGCAATATATCTTACAGGGTGTCCCAAAAAAATTGCATTTTTACCGATATAAAATAATAATTAAAACTCAATTTTTTTAAATACAACATACTGTATTTTATCTTATTTTCGAATAGTCCAATAATTAACCTACAAAATGTCCATTCATCTTTCTATACCGATCTGCCACAGTTTTTTAAATACAAGCAAATTTTAATTTTTTAAGCATTTAATCCTGAAAAATTAAACTAAATATAAATTTTTGAACTTATATGTTAAATAGTTGTCAGAACAATTTAAAATAAAAACTTTCATGACCTACCTTGTTAAAATGTAAATTAGGCCGGTGGTTTATTGTGGATGTTATTTAAAAACAGGGAAAATAACAAAATTAGTTTGTATTTAAAAAACGGTGGCAAATGGGTATAATAACATGTTTAAACATTTTGTAGGTAAATTATTGTTCTATTCGAAAATATGATAAAAAACAGTATGTTGTATTAAAAAAAATTTAATTATTATTTAATTTCGGTAAAATTCAATTTCTTTGGGACACCCTGTAAGATATATCGCAATTAGAGCATGTAGATATTTTAAATACATGCATTGTCTAACCCCCAAAAATATCTAGTATCTAACACGGTTAGGCACGTAAATATTAAACCTTTTGGTGATGGTGATATTCCTTCAAAAAATTATTAATTATATTCTCAAAAACGGTAAGATATAGGGATAGGAAGATGTTGACAAAAATTACTTAGAATTTTATGTAAGATACAAATATGCAATAAAAAATAGGGTGTTCGATTAAAAATTACAGTGTTGCCATTGGTTTCGGTTAGACCTGGCAATGCTGCTTTTGCCAAAATATTTTTTTAATGTTCTCTTTTTTGGTTCTTCAGAATTTTTAATAGGAGACCCAAGGTGAATCACCCTGTGTATTGCTGTTTTTTGTATATAATACATTTTAAAACTAAAAATTAAGCTACCCAATACAGAATTAGCAAACAACTTGATACAATAACGTTCTAGCTAGCTTAAATAGAAAAAAGTATTTTTGATTTTTTAACTTCAAAAACATGTGATTATAGCTTAAAATGGCTTTTTTATTTAAGTTCTGTTAAAATAAATCACACTTAGAGAAAATGCAGGATATCTACTTAACTGTTTGTTTGTTCTATTCGCTAACCGAGAATTGAAAGTTCGTTTTGATTACGTTTCAATTAATAAGGATTTCGTGATTAGAAATTTAATTGGAAATGAAGCGCGTTTTCAGGAGAAGGGCTAAATATGAGCTTAGTTCCTTATTAAAGGTTAAACTTTTAAAAATAATTTACTGCATTGGGGCTTTTATAGTAAGGAAAATAAACTGCTCAACAAAAAAATCGTACCATTTAATTTTTAGGCCCATTTTCAAACTGCTGTAACTTTTAAAAAAATTAACTTTTTTGAATATCTGAAACAAAGTTTTAAACCGCTGTAAGCTGTATTGCATTTAGTTTTAGTAAGATAAATATTATCATGATGTACAGGGTGATCAACAGAATGCTGCATAAAAACAAAAAATTCGAGTGTGTCCCATTTCAGCGGTAATTTTTTTTGGTCATTATAATATGAGTTGTAACCAAGGTCATATTAATATCTCTAGACGTTTATGCCAGTTTTTGAATTAAGGATCTCTGGCTTGCGATACATTTCTAAACGTCAAATTCTGGTAATCAATTCTTTAAAAAGCTATAACTGGAAAATGGATTGGCAGATTTCAACCAGTGTTTCATATTCGGAAAGCTCGTTTCATGTAGATTTCTTATGTCCTAAGCACTTTTCGATAGGTTATAATATTATGAGTATACGGGGCCACAAATACCAGAAACATAGCTGATTTAGAAATCCAAAATATAAGGAAATTTATTGAACGCCAAAGGAACCATATGTGTGTGTTTTGTTTTAAAAATGGCCAAGTTGAAGTTTGGGTCAATATCTTGAACTGATTTCTATCGTTAATCGATTTATACTGTTTAAGTGCCAGTAAACTTATTCAGCAAAAATGCGTCGCTTTTATGACATCAGGTCTGAATGGTAGGAATTCCAACAACGTCTTAAAGTTTTAAACATTTTTAAACATAAATAAGGGTATTTGGTGTTGTACACCATGATATACAGAGTGATGAACAAAGTGCTTTCAAAAAATTTAAATCTTTAATTTTGTGCCATTTTGGAAAGCAAAATGTTTTACTTATTAAAATAATATTGTTTTTTCGATATTTCTAGACGTTGTTGCAAGTTTTTATTATTAAAATCCTAGATGAATGTAAATTTAGGATTTCGCAGTAATCCATTTTACACATGTTTTAATAAATGTTAAAAAATAACTAACATTAGATAAAATGATTTTATAAATATTAATTGCGTAAAATTACATTTAATAAACAATATTAAAAACAACAATAGTAACAAATAAAATTAATAATGTAACAAACTAAAAAAAATAAAATTAATAATGGGTGGGTCCCTCGAGAGCCCTCCCCATTCCCTCTTCCCTGCTTGGCATGCTATTTACTAAGCTTGCAAGGAAGTTCTGGGGAATATCGTTTCATTCCACTCTTAGTGCATTTGCCATGTTATCCAAATGTTAAAATTATGCTCTCCGTTCTTCAATTTAGTGCGGTAAGTTTTTGGACACCGAAATGTATTAAAAAGAGTTTCAAGCCTAACAATTTTAATCTAAAACATGTTGCGCAAACAAGGCCGTTCTGTACCTAATGTTGCGGTTATTATGGATACCATAATAAATTTGAAAGCACTTTGTTGATCACTCCGTATATCATGGTGTACAACACCAAATGACCTAATTTGTGTATAAAAATATTTAAAACTTTAAGACGTTGTTGGAATTCCTACCATTCAGACCTAATGCCATAATAAAGACGCATTTTTGCTGAATAAGTTTACAGGCACTTAAACAGCATAAATCGATTAACGGTAGAAATCGTTTCGAGATATTGATCCAAACTTGAACCTGGCCATTTTTAAAACAAAACACACACAAATGGTCCTTTGGTGTTCAATAATTTTCCCTATATTTAGGATTTCTAAATCAGCTACGTTTCTAGTAATTGTTGGCCCCGTATACTCATAAAATCATAACCTGTCGAAAAGTGCTTAGGACAAAAAAAATCTACATGAAATGAGCTTTCCGAATATGAGACACTCGTCAAAATCCACCAATCCATTTTCCAGTTATAGCTTTTTAAAGAATTAGTAACCAAAATTTGACATTTAGAAGTGTATCGCAAGCCAGAGGTCCCTAATTCAAAAACTGGCATTAACGTCTAGGGAGAGTGATATGACCTTGGTAACAACCCATATTATAACGACCAAAAAAATTACTACTGAAATGGGACACACTCAATTTTTGTTTTTTTGCAGCACTCTATTGATCACCCTGTACATCATAATAATATTCATCTTACTAAAACTAAATGCAATACAGCTTAAAGTAAAAAATGCGGTTTTAAACTTCCCTTTTAGATATTCAAAAAAGCTTTTTTTTTTGGTTTAGTTGGCTTTGCACAGGTATGCATACAGCCACTACATTTAACGTATTATATTTAAGGATGAATTTTTAAAAAAGTTACAGCAGTTTGAAAAAATGGGTCTAAAAATTAAATGGTACGATCTTTTTGTTGAGCAGTTTAGTTTGTTTGTTTGTTTGTTAATATTCTTTATTTCAAATTCCATTAAATCTATACAATAATATATTATGTACAGACAAAACATGAAATGAAATGGCGTAGTTTATTAAGAAAAATAAGTAGAATTAGGTGGTTAAATTAATGTAAATTACAAATTATTTAAAGGTATTTATATATATATATATATATATATATATATATATATATATATATATATATATATATATATATATATATATATATATATTTAAACTCTTTCGGCTATTTTGACAGCTTTTTATTTATAAACTCCTTAATTGCATAATTGTTTTAAAGGTATATTTAAACTACTTCTTTCTATTTTTGAAAACATTGTGACTGGACACAACAAGAGTATTTTACTTAACTTTGTTTTATTTTACCATTTTGTACGTTGCCCAGAGTACGTAGCATCATCTTTTAAAAATGTACATATTTGCCATCGACCCTATAGCTCACATGTCTCCCTTCGCTATTACTGATGTGGATTTTGACTTCATGAAATAGGCAAGACTATAATAATTACAACACCTTGATGATAACTTTAAAACAAACCATACATCAATATAAAACAAGTCAATTATCGGCCCTCAACCCCAACTTTTAGAGTCGATACTATTTTTTTTTAACTGTTTTAGAAAAATTATTTTAATAACACAGACCCACAAAAAAAAGTTGAAAGTTAAAAAGACTTGACCATAGTACCTTTTTTTTTTTTGGGCCGGGACCCGAATCCCCGGGCAGTTTGACCCTATTAGGGGGTTGGGGGAAAAACATTTTAAGGTCAAATCTGCAAAATTACTTGTCGTTATGACCGGATGGGGTCAAACTGACGACGGATTCACATTCAGCGACCTCAAAAACATAAGTTCAAATTTAGTTGCGAATAATTTTG
>JAHBCN010011076.1:0-29865 GCA_019359885.1 Listronotus oregonensis | reverse complement strand
AAAAAAGGGGGTAAAAAAAAATGTAGAAAGCCTTCATATTTTTGAACTTATAGTTATCTTCTAGGTTATTGTTTTTACTTTAAAATGTTCGTTGGAAGGGCGAGAATACCGATACTTTATTAATTTATTTCAAATTTTTTTTATTTTTTTAAAATATTTGTATGTTTCTGTATATTTTAGAGCTAATTTTTTTTAATACGTGTTCACGGGTACCGAAAATTACCGTAATACCCACTGATTAGGCAAAAAAACCCCAAGGGGGTGCGCTGCCTCCGGTAGTGAAAGACGGCCCCCAAAGGAAGAAGAAGAATTCCACTGTTCCACCCACCATCTTCAATATTTCTTCTCTTTTGATCTAATAATCATCGAATTTAAGCAAAACCAAAAACTTGGGTTTTAACCTAGAGTTGCCGCGAGACGAGACGAGACGAGATAAAGCCTTGTCTCGTCTCGTCTCAAATTTCAGATAATATATTTCGAGACGAGACGGGACAAGGGTCGAGACGAGACGAGACAAACGTTTGTCTCGTCTCTTCTTGTTTTGTCTCGAGTGGTTTTGGTTTATTTCAATTAAATTAATTTTAATATACAGTGCATTAGAAATGTATAGGACAATTTCAATAAAAATTAGATCGGAAGTTTAATAAAAATGCTTGGACCCGTCAATTTTTATTTTTAGGTACATGTTACACATTTTTTAAACTAATTTTTATGTCTGCACAGTGCACAAGGTGGTGATAAAAAAAATATTTTTTTTTAATGGAACACACATATTTTATCATTAATATTAATTCCAATGTTTAATTCTAGCGATGTTCATTCTCAATTTTTAACTTTTTCCATAATAATGAAGTATACCCAAACTTTTTCCCAAATGGCAATATTTTTATACCTACGTAACTTTCTGGGTATAGAATATGAAGTAGGTATAGAATTTTTTTTAAAATTTAAATAAATAGAATCCAAACAGTAAAAAATAGTGAGTATAGGTATTCTATTTTAAATTTTAAAAAAATTTCTTATGTAGCACCCTAATACTTTATGGACGTGCCCTGTCTAATTCAAAATATCGTTAAAATTTAATATACTATTTAGCCATATACCTAATACTTACATAAGCACATTATCTACACATCTTATATTCAAGGCATTAAATT
This sequence comes from Listronotus oregonensis, assembly GCA_019359885.1. Classification (NCBI taxonomy): domain Eukaryota; kingdom Metazoa; phylum Arthropoda; class Insecta; order Coleoptera; family Curculionidae; genus Listronotus; species Listronotus oregonensis. Next base: position 28,708 of record JAHBCN010011076.1, on the reverse strand, counting down.
ACTTACTCCTCGCCATCGTTAACTCACCCTATACAGTATATACCTACAAACTAATTGCAAATCTGCTGCAAATTGGTATGTATTTTAAGAAGGATGCATTGTTTTTAGTTTAAATTAAACATAATAGCGGCAAATCATCAACTAAACAGAAAAACATTCAAAAACAACCTCTGCATAGGCATCAATTTTTTCGGGATGCGGCAATAGTTTTTTCCTGTTTTTTACTTTTTTAAAGATCTATAGGCGGTTGCCTTTTTAAAATTTTTTGACATTTTTCCATAGTTCATTCTTGTGTTTGAAGCTTGTAAGAAGTAAGAAGGTGAATTATTATTTTTTAAAATTAAACACCCTGTATAAATGCTTATATTTTTACAACACGCCTTGTAAAATAAAAGTTGACGAGATTGAGCTTTTTTTAAAATTGTGTAGTTTTCTCAAAAAATTGGTGATTTCAGACATTATGGACACTCATAATATGCAACTAATAATAAAATAATGAACCTAATAATTTGTTTATTTAAAATAAAAATATAGAACTTTTATATAAGTGACATAAAAATGTCCACCATTTGAAAACAAAACCCAAAAGATAATGGGACATAAGTCATAAACCCCTATTAAAAAAACACAGGTAAAATGTTTTCTAGAAATTTTTCTTATACAGGATGTTTGAGCAATAGTTTTAAAGTCTTTAACAGCAGTTAGATCTTGCAAAAATGTCTCTATAAACATAAGTTCGGAAATGCATCGTTTCGAATTGGAAGTACGCGAAGTCCCAAAGTTAAAAGAAGTTTTAATTGTACATAATTTTTTAAAAAACAATTATTTTGATAAAACAACTTAAAATACAACTTTTTCGTTATTTGATTTTTTTTGAGAACAAATAAAACTTCTACTTTTAAAAAGGGTATAAAAAAAATGGGTTTTTAAATTTTTTTCTTGAAAGCAAAGCAAAATTTAAAAAAAATCAAGAGACAAAATAGTTATATTTTAAGTTGTTTTATCAGGGTAATACCACGAGTCCTTGAAATTACCGATAATTTTTTACGATAGCGTTTTTTTCATAATTTCACGAGTCCGAGGGACGAGCAGAAATTTTAAAAAAAAACACGCATCGGTAAAACTGGACAATTTTAAAGCACGAGCAATTTAGGAGAATATTTCACGAATCAAAAACGTAGATAAAGTCTAATAATTTAAAAATTTAAAAATATTAAATTTAACAAACCGTCATTATTTTTTAAAAAATTTTTGTATATTCAATTTGACAGTAACTGGAAAAACCACGTGCTGGCGACGTGGCATTTCCCTGTAATTTTCCAAAATACCACTTCTCTTATGGGAAAATATGTACCGGGTGTTCCACTAAGAGGTAGTCGGCTATATCTCAGAAACTGCTAATGGTATAACTATCGGGAAAAATTTTTAGATAAAAGTGACCAAGAGAAATTGCTGGAAATTTTTTTCCCAAGTCTTTGGGATGGCCCCCAGGGCGTAAGGGTAACAACAAAACATAAAAATATACATTTCTCAAAAAAATATCAAATAAAGTGTATCAATAAGTGGTACTATTTTATTTTTTAATGTTTTCTAAACAAAGAAGCTTCAGGTGTAATTTTTGTCAGTTCTAAATTAAAGTGGTGGGGAAGGTTAAAGTTTAATTTAGAAAAAGTGCTAATAACTCCGGTTTGCTTTAACCGAATTTAGTAAACTTGGTCTCGTTTAGAAGTGCTTTTTTAAAAGCATTATTTTCAGGTTTATAAACTATTGCTACACTCATCTCACAAACGCCGCTGAGGCGTCAAGGTAAAAACAACTTTTTTTTACGAAATTTTTTGAAAATTTTAAATACAATGATATTACCCTTTTACGCATATTTAGATTAAAAAAAAAAATCTCAACAAAACGGCAAAAACCGAAATTTTTAATATCTCTTTTCAAACTGAATAAAAGCAAAAATATAAATACGACATAGAGACGTAACGCATTTAACGAAACAATTTTTTTTACCTAGGCCGATTTTTTTGGGAAAAAAATTAAATTTTAAATTTTTACAAATCTAATGACATACTGCATGGTTTCTAATTTTAACCCTTTTTTCCAATATTAGACAAGAAGTTTGAAGGTTTATGGAAGCCAATGCTATGGCCCATTCAGTCAAAAATGTCCAGCCCACTATGAAAATAACTGTCGAGGCGGGCCCCGCCGTTCTGCGCATAGTAACAAAATTCCCCAAAAAATTGTAATGTGATGCCTACCTTCACAGTTTGTAGGTAGGCAACACGTACCTTTTAAAGAAGTCGGAGGGCCCCCTTTCGTGCCGTTGTGAATTAAATGTTTTGTTGTCGTTTGCGTCGTATTAATTTCGATTGTTTTGCCAGTGATTTGATTTTTGGCTGCAGAGTTTTTGGATTTATAAAAACCTTCATATTTTAGTGATTATTGGTTTATTTAATTGTAACTAAATTTTGGGTTTATTGTTTGTTACTTACAATATCATAACAAAATGCCTGAAAGTTGTATGGTTTGTCTTGCAAATCCCAAAAGTAACATTCCCAAATACCCTAATTAGGAAAACAATCTAAAATCACTTTCACAAAACCATAAACTAATCTTGAATTGGGGCTTCAAAAATTTTGTCCCGTTTAATGCTCCAAGACACAGTCATGTTAGGTGTCGCGAAAAAGTTATTTAATCATTTTGGGATTCTTTTGGGGAACAACCTTATCTGACACAAACACATTACATCCATAGCTTCAGCTACTTTAAAAAAACTTGGATTTCTCTTTCGAGCCAGTAAGTATTTCTATCCCGTCTAAAACTGTATACTCTCTCTACAAAGCTATTTCCTACAACTCTTATCATTCTTGGTTCCATTTAAAAGAGGTCTGTTCGTCTTATTAATGATCTCACGCTTACAGAAAAGCTTCCTTTCTTTCCCACCAATGACATGCTGGAGGGGATATGTTGCATTTTTGTAGGGAATTTTCTGCTTCAAGGAGTTGACAAGTATAATTCCTCTGACAGCTTCCAACAGAGCAACATGAAATTTCACTTTTATGCATCCTTTACAGTCCAACTTAAAAGACCCCGAACTTCCACTTTGTTTGTTCCATCATCCCAGAGTGTCTAGACTGGAATCTGCTAGCCGCGAAGTTTTCCCTTCTCAAATATTTATGTCTGGTGTAGATAATGCCCCTTTACTACACTTAACGGTACGTTAATATTGAAGTTTTTGCTTGTTTGGACTGTCTGACGATTTAAAAAATCTTATGAAAAAATTTTATACTTCTTTTAAATATGTTTATGTTATCTGCATAAGGTAACACAATTTTATTGTACTTTTATACAAATTATAAATTTTAATACAATACACAAACAATCAGTTTAAATTGGAAAAAGTTTTTACTTTTCTTGACCCTTGCCGATTTTGATGCCTTTTCTTAATGCTGATTACAAATCTAAAGTAAGTTTTTTTTGTCAACGTTTTTTTTTTAGATATCGATCCTTTGAATTACGAGTAGACTAAACTCATTTACTATCTTGCTCGTCTTTTATAACAAAATTCTTAAAAAGTACATGAAACTATCATACGATGTTTAAAATTTTTTTTTTAAATAATCGTGTTGTCAATTATTTTATCAAGATTTTTGGTAAAATACAACTCAAACTATCACATTTAAATGGAAGGCTGTAACGTGGCGCCCTCAGTTCTTTCCATGTTAAATCAGATGATATAGAATCTAATATTACACAAAAATTTTTTAAATATTCTATAATAGTTTCGTTCATAAACCAACAATGTGAAAAAAAAACAGTTAACGTATAGTTAGTCTGAATTTGACATTTTAATGTCAACTTTATTTTGGTAACAAAGAATTATGGAAGTCCGGACCTGCCCTACGATTCATTGCGCAAAATCCGCGTGGCCGATTCCTCTGTTCCCGTGCCTGCACGCCTGGACAATTTTGTTCTAGCATTGGCCTTCCATACACCTTTAAACTTCCTTGATATTAGACAACATTAGATAATTACCAACCTAAAACTGTAATAATCCATTGAGCGTGGTCCTTATCAAGTTAGCTTTGAAAACAAAAGGATGCTGAAATGTCAAAACTCCAACAATTTTATTTCAAAATATTATTTTTAGTGTTGTGCTATTGTGTTAAAAATATTATTTTTAGTGTTGTGCTATTGTGTTCTTTAAAAATGCCTTTGTTGCTTGAGGATTAAACTCTACATAAGCAAAAACGTTGATGACATTTTCCCCAGTTCTACGGCGTCTGCGGTGTAAGGGGCGAAGAACAGCATACGTTAATTTTCCAACGGTGCCGGCCAATGAGAACGCGGCAGCCAGTTATGACAATGGCGCCAAGTTTAAACTGTAAATCGACCACTCGAGGCATTTATTTTCTTGATAGATTGGTGAATGTTTTAAGATCCTTTAGTTTGACTATGTGTTTAAAGAATAATTAATTATTATTTAGGTATTGTAGATTATTGTATAAGTTTTAAAATAAAAGTTACAATGTGTATGTGTTTATACTATTTTATTAGTTTTTTAGGGTAAATAGAAATATAAGTAAATGATATTATACATATTAAATTTTAATTCAGCTTTTATTGTTATAGTGCCCTATACAGGGTGTTTCTAATAACATGCTAATATTTAAGGGGTGATTCTTGGACTCATTTTAAGAAAAAAGCTTCATATGAATGTATGTCCTAAACGTCTTATCTTTTGAGATGCAGGGTGTTAAAATTAAAAAAAAAATATTTTTTTTTTGTCATTTTCATCCCCAAATATTTTTATGAAAATTGTTGTACGGCGTTTACGCTTTAAAAAGGCATTTTTTGACCTAAACATTTTTTATTTCCAACAGTGGCGTCCATCTTTGGGCTCTGACTAGGTATTTTTTGAAGGAAAAAAGTAGTCCGCCACTGCTTTCTTAAATAAAAATTATTTTTGGAGTCCTCGGTCAATTTAAAAACATTTGGTTACTTGACTTTTTTTCTACGATTCACCGTTTTCCCATAAAAAAAAAAAAAATTCACTTATTTGCATCTCACTGGACCAATTACGAGAAAAAACGATTTTTTGTAACTTTGAACATATTCTTCAAAAAATTTTAGGTTAAAAAAAAAATTTTCTTTAATGCATAAACCGTACAACAATTTTTTATAAAAATATTTAAGTGGTATGAAAATGACAATAAAAAAATTATTTTTTTCTTAAAATTTTAACACCCTGTATCTCAAAAGAGAAGACGTTTAGGACATACATTCATATGAAGTTTTTCTTAAAATGAGTCGAAGAATCACCCCATTAAATATTAGCATGTTATTGACATCCTTTTTATTTATTTTTTATTTATTTACAAATCAGTACACTACAATATAGATATTCTAAATGGAACGAAAACAATACAACAAAAAATTTAAAATTTCCCAAAAAAATTAAATTAAATTAAACAAACTTAAGGCAAATAAAAGAAGTAAACTAGCTAAACCATATAAGGAAGACAGGTCTACATACTTCCACTTAACAATCTTTTTAACGCAATCAAATTAACAGAAAAGATGGCACAATCAGAGAAAAACCTATACTAATTATTAACCCAAAAGGTCAACAAAACATTACATCCATAGTTAGTTCTGTTACGATTATATGTGAATCTTCAATTATCCTTGGTTCGATACACCTGCAAATTAATTTTTGAACAATTGTCTCTTGTTCGACTTTGAAAAATCTCTTGGTCCTTAGTTCATCCTGAGTTTCCCAAAAAACTTTACAGTCACCCGATCCTAAAGAAAATTAAAAAGATTAGCTGTAAAAAAAAAACATTATTAAAAAAATATTTACCCTCGGCTGAAATGTTAACCATAAAAATTCTTGAAGGACATGTTCCATGAATATGAATACTACCTCTTTTCACACTACGTTTTTGACTGTGCTGGCAAATCCTAAAAGAATAATACCGTACAATAATTATACTTCTTATACATCACTACACAAGCACCTTTGTAATCCTTCTGTTTTACTCATAACTTTCTTTTCTTCACCCCTTCACCGTTTCTTTTTCTTCCTGTACGGCAAGCATAGTCTACTTCTCTATTCTCCTGGGTCCTCCAAGCTGAAAACTCTTCAAATTCCTAAAATAAAAAGAAATTTTTTTTGGGGCTAAAATGTTTAATCAAGTCGATGGAATGGAAAAAAATTTGGGATGCAGATTGGGCATATGATATGCGAGCCCTTTGGATCCTTCGTGTGGAAACTATATCTTGGTCTAGTTTTTGTTCTTATATGTCGGTTTTTAGTCGATTGAGTAATAAAACAAGATTAAATTGAATCATAACCTAGAAATATCAAATAAGAGCAAAAAAAACTTACTTTCCCAGTTCCATATTACGGGTCTAATGGCCTGAAATAAATAACAAAATACTTTGGCAATAAATAAATCGCTATCGAAGCTCAATTTCCAATAATTTCCTAAAAGAACAAGAGCATGGAAATATAGGCGGAATCAGCAAACATCAATGGATTCTACGAAGCGATTTTATCCGATGCCAAACGAAGTGCCCTTCGGTTCAGATTGATGATAGTGCCTTCTGATTGGTTCGGCACCGTTGGAAAAATTAACGTATGCTGCGAAGAACACTTCCCGTGGTCCCAGCGATTTGCTAAACAAGTGAACATTCTGCTGCCGCTCCCGTACCGGCCTCTCTAAGATATCTCAATACATACAGCCTTGCAGCTATTGTCGCATTTTGCAGACACTCAAAATAAATACAATAATATCAACTTTTTTTTCAAGCAATAAAGGCATCTTTTAAAAACACAATAGCACAACACTAAAAATTATATTTTGAAATAAAATTGTTGGATTTTTGACATTTTAGCATCCTTTTATTTTCAAAACAAACCCCAATAAGGACCACACTCGATGGATTATTACAGTTATAGGTTGGTAATTATCTAATGTTGTATAATATCGTTAAAGGGGTTTAAATTAGTAAAAATTACGTAGTATGTCATTAGATTTTGTAAAAATGTATAAATTTAATTTTTACCTAAAAAAATCGGCTTAGTAGAAAACATCGTGTCCTTAAATGCGTTACGTCTCTATGTAGTATTTATATTTTTGGGGAATATATTCGGTTTGAAAAGAGATATTAAATTGCGGTTTTCGCCGTTTTGTTATGATTTTTTCTATCTAAATATGTAAAATGGTATATATCATGATTAAATTTTTCAAAAAAATGGAAATAGATTTTTTTTACCTTGACGCCCTCTAGCGGCGTTTGTGAGATGAGTGTAGCAATAGTTTATACACTTTAAAATAATGCTTAAAATGCTCTTCTAAACGGGCTAAGTTCACTAAATTCGGTTAAGCAATCCGGAGTTATTAGCACTTTTCTAAATTAAACTTTAACCTTCCCCCACCACTTTAATTTAGAACGACAAAAATTACCGAAGCTTCTTTTTTTTTAGAAAATTTTAAAAAAATAAAAATAGTACCATTTATTTAACTTTATTTGATATTTTTTTGAGAAATGTGTATTTTTATGTTTTGCCCGTTACCCCTTTTCGCCCCCTAGCGGCCACCCCACAGACTTGAAAATAATTTCCAGCAATTTCTCTTGATCGCTTTTATCTAAAATTTTTTTTTTCCCGAAAGTTATACTATTAGTAGTTTCTGAGATATAGCCGACTACCTCTCTTAGTGGAACACCCGGTACATGAGTGAAATATTCAAAATAATGAAAAAATAATAAAACCACAGGGTGATATACTTTTTTAAAAAAAAATTTAAATTTTTGCTTCTTTTTTTTAACACCCTGTATTTCTGAAACAATGCATTTCAAACCTATATTATAGAAACTTATTTTTGCAAGATCCAACTGCTGTCAACGTTTGTAGCACTTTTTAAACAACCTGTATAATTCTTAAGAACTAGAAATAAATTGTTGGAGATTTATGACAGATAGTTCACTTAAGTTATGTCATTAAAATTTTTTGAGGGTTCCCCGTCTCGTCTCGTCGAAGCTTGTCGAAATTCGAGACAAAATGCTCGAGAGGAGACAAAATGGCTTCGAGACAGACGAGACATCTCGTATCTCGTGTCTCGAGTCAACTCTATTTTAACCGCGGTGGTTTTAAATGACAGGACTTTTTGATAAGGTTGATATAAATTCCTTAATAAAGACGTCATAATCAAAGTCAGCCCTAACTGCCTAAATGCAGTGGTAAATACCGATTTCTTTTTAGTATAATTGGTTCGATATATCTATTGTAATTCATTTGCTAACTGAAAACATACCTTTCCAATAACAGGACGCACTTCTTTCTTTATAAGCATTTTAAAAACTAGTTGATGTATCTACAAACTCAAAAACAGAAACTGAAAAGAACAAAATGAAACAAAAACAAACCTTGAATTGGAAGGTAAATTTCCAATTAAAGGAAAGGATAAAGAAAACAAAAATTTAAATAACCGTTTTTTAAAACAACAGAAGAGTCGATATGCAAGACCTTTCCTACCACCTTTCATTTTCAATAAAACTCTAGTAAAAAAAATTGGTTAATATTTGCCGAAATTTTTTACTTGCTTTTTAAACGTCATATTGTATTCAATTAGAATACTTTAAAGAACACTTTTCTGATACTAAACATTTTTGTGTTTATGAGTTATTTTAATTTCCACCGAAACTTCGTCTTGCCACATTCACTGGGGGCCTCTCACTCATCATATCGATACACATACTGACCAATATACAGGGATACATTAAAAGGCACTGTAAGGCATTGCAAAGGGTACTGTAGACATTGCAAATACTGTTAACCATTGTGAGACACTGCGGTGGTTTGAGACTCTTCATTGCAAACACTTCGACACATTACAAGGCCCTACAGCTTTGAAACATTTTAGACACTGCAATGCACTGTAAGACATTCTGGGGTATTACAAAACATTGCAAAAGTACTGCAAGAAACTGCGCAGTGCCTAAAATATATTTTGTACACATATTACAGGCAATGAGAGGCCCCTCGGTCAGCCTTTTACTTCTAGTATGTCCATCCCTTGCTCTGTCCTAATTAAGGGTCTTATTAAGGGGTCATTCAATTAAGAACAAAATATTTTTTTATTTTTTGGAAAAGGCAGCAATAAAATAAAGTGTTTAGAAGGTTTATTTTTTACACCAATATATCTGAGATAAAAGTAAGACTATTTTATTGACATATATCTTAAATTCATTGTTTCTTTAATTTTTTTAAAAAATATTATTGGATTGACATAAAACTGATAGGAAACTCCACTTTCTATAATTATAAAATATATATGTAACAAGCAAATAGTGTAAACAATAACAATGCACTAAACAGACAAGAAATTACATAATGACAGTACTTGGGGAAAGTAAAACTCGAAATAATTTAAATCACCATTCAGATTTTTTTTTTTGTAATGCCGGGAACAATACACTTTTTAAAAAAAATATCTGGGTATGTATTTCATTTTCAGACATAATTACAGTATTTCCCGGTAAACTTTTCTGACCTTTGAAGTGTTTCCCATTAGCTTATGTTTTGTAAATTAGAAACATATAAAATATAATATTGGCCTCACTCTAAAAGGCTGCGAAATTTATTGACCTTAAAAACACAATAAATAGGGTTTCCATATGCCCGGGATTTGCCCGGTTCCGTGTTTTCAAGGTGTCTGGGGACGTCCGCCATTTTATAAAATAATTTCCGGAAAAACAATTTTTCATCCCACAGTCACTTTATTTTCAGCATTGCTTGTCTATTGAAGTTTTTCAAACTGTTAAAATTATGCGAATTCTTATTTGCCTTACTGCCCACAACGAAAAATGGGAGCCAATATTTTCGTTAATTACAGCTCAGTGGACAAAAGATCGAATCGGACCAGAAAATAGTTCCCTTTTAAATGAAGTCTGGAAATCAATAAATATAAAGTATAAAAATTTTCTTTTTTTAAATTAAATATTTGTTACCATACATGCTATTTTGTTTTTACCTGAAGGTTTAATTATATATAAATTTAAAAAATATATATTTTTTGAACTGTCCGGATTTGTTCTGGTTTTTTTGGACTCATTATGTCCTGGATTAGAAAGAGACAAACTTAAAAATGAATGTAAATTGTTGTTTGTATAAGTACTGTTACTTTATTACCAGATTGCCAGGAAAAAAAAATCGTGGCAATGACGCCCACGGGGGTAGAATTTTTTTTTTCTAGTTGAGTTGCAACAAATAAAAAGAAACCTTTTAAAATAACATAAAGATATATTAACATGCACACAAACACAAATTGTCATTATAAATTTAAACAAACAAACAAAAAATGTCATCAAATGATAATAAAACTACATAAACAGATAAACATATTATATTAAATTAAAAAAAAAATCTAATTTTTAAAGCAAAATAAAAATGTACCTACATGCTATACTTTTAAAAATACTTCTCAGAAAAGAAGGATTTTGTTAGATTCTATGCAGATAAAAAAAAATATTATCTTGTGCTAAATTTAGGGCATTTGGGGTACCTAGCGTGGAGCGTGGCAAGTGAAAAAGCGTGGTAATCACGCCTAAAGCGTCTGGCAACCCTAGTTATTTTCCTAGTTATTTTATATCAATGGAGACCTAATGTAAAAGACGTCCTGATTATTGCAAAATGCTGTTACATTATACCTACCTTATATTCTACTTATCCTTAAAATAATACTTCTAGACAGTTTTTGTATAAAGAAATAATTTGGAGTTCTTAGAATAAATTTATAATTTAAGTCCTGATTTAATTACTGTTTAACCAGATTTTCTTGACACGGATAAATAACAAAAAAGGAATGCCAAAAGAAATTAAAAAAATGTATTTAATACAGAAAATTTACTTTTAAAGAACTAAATTACTTTTAAATGTTTGGTTTTTAATAATTTTGATTGATTGATTGATTGTTTCGTTTTTTGGCTTTGATTTCTTCCAGGAAATCGTTGTTAGCCTCCCCCTTTTTGCACTTGCAGGAATGAGCTTTCCAGGTTTTCAGTGGAATCCTTTTGGTTGTCGGGGGCCCCCAAACCGAAATTTTCACAAAAATTAAAATTTTTAAAAATTAAAGGGAAAAGGGACAAAAATGGAGTCCGACCAGGAAGACTGCTACTGGTATCACGCATAACCGTTTTCTGTCAGTACTGCTCCTTCCTGCTGAGCGCGCAACCACCTTCCGCCATTAGGAAAATTCCGGTGGGGCTCTCAGAAAGAAACGATATAGGAATCTTCGTTCAAGCGCTTAGCCCCAGAAGAAGGACTCCACGTTGGCTTGAGTTTCTTCGATCCCCGATGGTAAAAGTTACAGCCTTAAAAAAGCTCTTCCCCGGGAAAACCAAGTTTTTTATCGCGAGCATTTCACTGATCGGAGGTCAAATAGGAACTGTTTTAATAATTTTAATTTGTATATTTATTTCTGTCAATCGTGTCAATACTCAATGACAAGTGACAAGTAACAAATTTTTTGCAAGGTAACATACCGGCACAGAATAAAAAAGGGTTCATACCGGTATCACACTGGTATCACAGCATATCTAACAAAGAACAGTACGATTTTATGAGTTTTGGAAAGTACGGTCATTTTCCTCGCGTAGGTTTAGCCGACATTTTTCTGGAATATGATCTGTCTCCCTTACAATAATTGTTTCGTATGCGTTTCTTTTGTGTTTTGTGCTTAAAAATATCAATGGCGCCGCCAGGGAGAGATCGTATTGCCTGTTACACATGGTTATCGCGCAAAAATTTGTTTAAGTTTTCGAACAAATCTGACTACCGCTTCTAGAGGGCTGTGTTCGATAACTTTTCCCATCTAGTTTTATTTATATTCCATCAGGGGGGGGGACTATCTTTTATATTTAGCGATAAAGAAAATAGGGCGAAGAGATACTTATCGCTTTGGCATTTGGTACTCGGAAAAGCAATTCCTTATGGTTTTGGGACACCGGTTCGGTATTTTTCCCGGAAGTGGTATCGGGAGATTTTGGTATAGACCGAGTTAAAACATCGTTTTTATTTTTTTTGCCATTTTCCCTTTCGAAAAAAAAAGAACAATAAACCAGGGGTGAATGGACGATATAACCTCGTTTATTGTTTTATTTCTAATTTTGTTTTTTTTTTTCGGAAAATGCTGCAAAAAAAGATGAAACGAAGAAAGAATTTATAAAAACGTGTCCAGAACAAATTATGTGGAATAAAGTGACATTTTTCGCCATGACGCAACCTTTGCCCTAACCGCATTTCGATTTATGGGATCTTTTCTTGCCTAAATGGATTTAGTAGCATATTTTTTTAAAAAATTTACTTGCCCATATTTATTTATTTATTGGTATATATTAGTATTTTTATTGTATTTCATTAAGTTATTTATTTTTTAATGATTTTATGTGCTTTTAACTTTTATTTTATGTATATTTATAATATGACTTATTTAAACTGTTACGCTTTTTGTTAGTTGTTTTAAAATTTTTTTTTTTTAAGATTGATACTTATATTTTTAAATGGTTAAAGTCGCTGTAAGTAACCAATTTTTAATTTTAATAGCTCTAAGAAAAGGTATTGTAATTCTTTTAACTATGTTTTATTTTCCTATGTAAATTTTTGATTAGCTAAAAATTTGGGTTAAATAAAGAATTTATAATAATAATTATATGGAGAGCAATTAGAAGTACGGCAGTAAAATTGGAATTTTAATTGCATTAAGATTATATTTATGCTATGGGAAATTACCAAAGTATCAACCTAAAAACCCTATGTTTGATACTGAACCAATAATTATAATTCATTTATATGTTTGCTTGCAGTTATGTATGATTTTTAGATATAGGCAGGCCTATTATCTTTATTTTATTAAAGCAAATCATACTTATTGTAACAAATAGCGTTCGTTCACTAAATAAATCAATGCAATCAATTGCAGATACAGATTACTGGTATATAACAAATTATTAAATGTGCACTAAAAATCCTTTCACCTATAAAATTAAAGTCATGTACAATAAACCAAAATTTTTTATTACTAAAATTTTCAAAATAGTTCTTTCCTGGGAGCCATCTAGATTTACTACTGAGGCAGCGCAGCCTCTTGGGCGTTTTGCCTATTCAAAATAAGTTAAGGTTAGGATTAATTTCTTTTTGGTTTGCAATAACCATTTAAAATTGGGGCAATATAGTATTCCCTACAAATAGATATTAGGTTTTAGGATATTTTTAACTTATATTGTTATGTAGGCTAGAAGCGTAAGAGTATTTTTGTTTCATTTAATTGTTCTTGTGTTCATTTTTTGGATTTAATTATTTTTATTTGAGCCTTTGAGATATTTCTTTCCAATTAATAAATTTAATTTTATTTATTGTTTTTTTTTTCTGTTTTAAAATGTCTATATAATTTTTGTATTTTAAATACCTATATTATTTTTTTTGTGCACTGCACATAGTTTTTCTATTGTAAAAAATGATTTTGATGGAAAATAAAGGATATTAAAAATTATTATATTATAGAATGTTTTTTAAAAATCCAACACCGGCTTTTCTATCACAAACAAAAATTGCTTTTTAATTAAACTCATCAACAGAGATAGTTATATAATGTTATATATAAGATAAAATGAAACAGAACTCTATCTTTCAAGGCGACACCCGGAAGGTGTCGCTATTCCGTCTTTCATCATCGGATATTATCGCAACCAACGAAATTGAACGACCGAGAAAGATTACCGAATAGCGAAGAGATGCACCCCCTTTTTCGCTATTTTGTTTAGAGTGCCACCCAGGCGCCCATTGAGAACAGTTACTAACCAACCTAACTTGATTTTAACGTGTTTTACTAAAATTTTAGATACTTCTTTCGCTGTATCAAGTGGCGTTATATTGACAATAAAGAAGTTTAAAAAATAATAAAAAGCATATTGGGTGCCATAATTTATTTACTATATTAACTTTTTGTAATAGTAAGAATCAAGAATCTTAAAAAAACTACAAATACAGCAGGTTCTTGTATACGGTTTGATTTTCCAAATTTCAAATAAGACTTGAGAAAAATGTGTGCACACAAATGGTTTTGGAACGATCTACAAGAAGCGATTTTCATCCACGTCTTAGGCCCGAACAGGGCTAATAACAAAAGTTGAATATTTAATTAAATAACAAAATACTTTACGTACATATTTTTAAATATTACTAGCAAGGTAGAAAAACGACTTTTAATTTGTTAAAGTTACTATAATATATCCCTTTTTTGTGTACGAGTTATAAAGCAATTCAGCCGCCAATTTGTTCTATTTAATATACTTGTTACAATTTTTTTTTCACTGGCACCTTAAGACCCTTGTGGACAATACATAAAATATGTTGTTGCTAACAGAGTTTCAGGAAAATGAGCGTTAAGGATGACCTCACAACACAGGTCCCAGAGCAATAAAACAGGATTCTTCGTACCCGCTGTTTATTAAAAAAGCTTTGTAACTTCCAAATATAAAGGGTAAAGGGAAGGAGAAATATCTTTAACATAAAAAACTGCCCGGCAAAATGCGTTAAATTGGTGGCGCTACAGTAGCAACAGGGTAAATTTCCCACCTGGCAGTCCGAGGTGGTTTTATTTGTATGTTCCTGTGTCTTGGTTTAGTTTCCATATATGTGAGAAGTTTTTGCTGTTGTTTATAGATATTTTATAATTTTAAACAATAATGAGTAAGTTTTTAGTTTCAGGTTGTAAACATTTGGGTGCTTTAAAGGAGGATTTGGAGAGAATAACATTTAACAGGTACATATTCAATTATTATTTTATTTAATTATATATCATGATGTTTAAAATAAAAGTTTGTTTAATAATTCGATTGTTTAAAAAGTATTTTACAAGTAAACACTCATACTATGTACAAACCTAAACGTGTTTTGAGAGCAGTTATTCATTTTATGTTATATTTCCATAATTTCCTCAGTCGGCAAACTTTAATTTGGGTGTTTTTCAATTACGGCACAGAAGCGCACTATCCGGCAAAATGCTCAGCATTGGGTGTGTCAGCAACCACAACGCCTCGCATAATCGGGTTTCGGATAACTTTTTTGCTCTCTGAGAAAGCAAAAAAATTATACGAAGCCCGATTATGCGAGGCGTTGCGTTGATACCCTTAACGCCGTGCATTGTGCCGCATAATGCGCTTTTGTGCCGTAATTGAAAAACACCCTTTGTCAACAACTACCATTTTCATACCATACCCTTTGCCTATGCTAGCGCCACCTATTTACTGCTCACAGCTGAACACTAGAAAGCATTTTTATAGAAAATAGAGACTTATTTATTCTTTACCAAAATAAAAATTAAGCAATATTTACTTTGTATGGGTTTATTTAAATAAATGATATTCTTGTTTAAGAAAATACTCTCTCGTCCAATAACGATAATACACACTCCACTGATAGTAAACATTATATTAAAGTGTTTTTAATTATCATTAAATATTTGTTTACGTGCGTAACTTTATTGTTCATTTTATAACATGAATGACCCTTTTTTGATTAATGAAACGTGGTTAAATTATCTTGTTGGAAAAACCTTTTTTTATCAATAATTTTTTGGCAAAACCCAAATTAAATTTTTGACTGCTTTAAATTTTAGAAACCTATAATTATATGGTTTTAAATTATATATCATTTATAAAAGCTAAACACATTTCCATGTCAAAAAACTGCAAAGAGAAAACTATATAACCGAATGAGACCTGCGCGGGTTTGATCTCTACTAGACCCTATAGTAACTTTCCCAGGGGCTTCGGCCCGTTTCCGGATCGAACTTGGGCTAGACAGAAGCCCGCGCCTTGCTTTATTCCTTAGGGAATCCCGTTTAGCTATGTTTATGCGATAAGGCTCGCTAGCCTTTGATCACCGGAAAGCAGCGCGGCAGCGCGCGATTCGCTCCAGGCGGCGCTGTTCCAGGGTCTTAAAGGCGTTATTTGCTAGGATCTCAGGGATAGCATAGTCCGTATAATATTCTGGAGTGGCGGGGCTTACAGGGTCTTCTGAAGAGTCCCCGAACTCCCCGAACCATGCCATACCAACTCTAGGCTCCTTCGGGGCCTTTATCTGTACATTTTGCTTTATTATAATTTTCGGGGAGACAGTGCCAGAAGGGGCACTCATTTCCTGCTGGCTTTCCAGCGTAGGGACATTTTCTCTATTGCTATTAAAATCAAAGGTCAATTGATGCAGGGTATCTGCTGTAATCCGCGTTGACGGCGATGAGCAGCCCTGTAGATTTGGTACAAAAGTTATCGCATTATTTGGGGGCTTGTTGATATTTAAATTTATGCTAGATAACACTTTCCTCGCGCCCTCCTGAGTAAAATATTGTGACTTTCCCATTGCGTCATACAGGGGTAACGCAGCCAGACCGCGCCTCGCACGTTGATTCTTACCTTGCAATCGGCGCCGCGCAGTCTTGCCGCGGGCCTGTATGACAGAATGGGAAGTTTGACATACTTTCCCTTTATCGGCTGTGACGGCCTCATTTTGGGCCTGCCAAGCTAAAGAAGGGAGAAGGCGAGCGTTAGTACTTGTCTCCGGGTAAAAAGATAAACTCATAGACTTTTCCATTTTTTTTATATTTAGAATTAAAAAGAACAAAACAACTTTATTTGTTTTTTCTTTTAAAGTAAAAAGGAAAACCAAAAAAGGTAAATTGCACAAATAACAATTGTATAATTATGTTAATGTGAATAAAAACCAAGAATTAAATTATAATGAGTTGCCAATTGGTACCAACGAACCTCCACGCGTAATACCAAAAGGCCTGAACGCCCAAAAAGGACAAGAAAAGCCCGAATAAATTAGCAGGGCAACCGATTCCCTAATGTTCAAAATATTCGGATTTAACGGCGAGTGATGATCGCGGTGATTTCATGGACAGAATTGTTAAAAGTTAACAACGGTTTAGAATGTTTAACAAAACGTCATTGTCAGTATTCAATGAGTTTTAGTAGGTAACCGTTCAAAATCTGACATTTTGTTAAAATTCTAAACCGTTGTTACTTTTAACAATTGCTAAACATTGCTAAATTCAACAACGCGATCATCACTCGGCCGTTAGCCCAACCAGTCAACCTGGATTTTTACTGATTAAATAATAATTAAACAAAAGAAAGAATACAGTAAAACCTGTGTTAACGGACACCCCTTTATATCGGCCACTCTTTGTATCGCCACTTTCTAAAAACAAAATTATTTATAAAAAAATTTATATATATATATATATATATATATATATATATATATATATATATATATATATATATATATATATATATATATATATATATATATATATATATATATATATATATATATATATATATATATATATATATATATATATATATATATATATATATATATATATATATATATTTTGTGATAGATTATATTTTAAATTGTGATTTATGTTTTGTAAATTGTATTTATATTAATTATATATTTTTAAATTAAATTATATTGAACTTGTTTTATTATAATAACTATCACAATATATTTTTTTGTTTGTGGGGCGCTGATTTGTGCTCCGACTGTATAGACGCTTACCTCAGGTGAGTTCAGTATTCTACAGAGCCTTACGAACTTATATAAATTAAAAAACTGATAAATGTTTAACACGTTTGTTTATTAAACAAAATATTTGTAATAAAACTTGAATATCATCTAGTTATTAAATTATGTAAGTATTTATCAGGATATCTACACTAATATATTAATTACAACCCTTGTCTTATATAATTGAAACAAAATAAATAAACTTTTTATTATAATATTATTTTATTTTTTATTATTATCGTTTTATAATTCGTTTTTGAAAATTTAATAAATTAAAAATAATATGATAAATGTATTTGATTCGATAATTTTATCTTTTATTGAAAATTTAATATTATTTAAAATTTATTATTTACTTTTTTTTTTCTTTTTAATTTTTAATAAAAATTATTTGTTCGTTATTATAATAAAAATTTATTTGGTCCTAAAATTTATTAAGTAAAAATAAATCTTTCAAAACACAATATTTGTTCTAAGTATGGACCTGTCCTTTTTCTCCTAGCGGCGAGAAATCTAATTAACCTTATTCAGTTTTAAAATGTCTATTTTAAGTTACCTGTTTATGGTTACAAAACTTGAATATCTCTTCCAAATATTAATAAAAAAGGATATAATATTTATACAAACAGGCTACGATGTCTTCTAGGAAGATTTATTTGAATTTCACTATGAAAAACCATCAGCTGAGCAACTTGGCACTTTAATACATCTGTTTGAAGAACTTTGTTTACTTTCTTGTGTCATGGAAATCGGCTTAGAATTTATGTATTTTTTCACTACCTCCAGGTAAATTGATTATATATGCTTTGAATTGATTTTTTATATACTTTACTTAATTTCACTTTCTTTAAAACATAAAACTTTGGAAGAAACGACTGTATCAACTTTCTAGGTTATGTTTATCCCTTAGCTATGAAACCGCTTTCTTTTCTTTATTTTCGACCCCTGGAGGAGCGTGGTTACTTTAGCAACTGAATTTGGACTGATTTTTGTTTTCGGGGTTAATTTGTTTATATACCCCAAGAACAATTGCCACTATTTTATGTAATATGGCGTCTTTACAAGGCACCTAGATAGAATTTTAGCTTGTCAAATATGGCAATTTTAAATAATAAAAATTTAACTTTATTACTAAGCCTTACTTTGCTGTTATTATCTGGGCAGCTATAATCTCATTGGATAATTAGAAAATTTAATGCTCTTTTTAATGGTGTATAATTATATAAGTTTTATTTTGATCTTGTCACAATTTTATGCATGTAAACAAATTGATGTCATCTTTTCTGACTTCTCAAATTTCAATATTTTTATAATTTTCAAATAAACCTGAATTTTCAATCTTTTTTTCACATCTTTTCTGACTAATTACAAGGTTTAGGTTTTTATATTAATTCCACAATATGAGTTTAATAAGCTCGATTTTTGTCTTTTTACACGTCTCGCACTATACACGAAAATTAAAGTATTAATCTTTAATATATTTATACCATAAGAAAGATGGTTTCTTTCCCTATCTTTTGATATATAGTTTGTTATGTTTTTAACTACGGTCATTTTAAAATTTCTTATAGCATCATTGGATGTCAAAAGCACTATTTCACCAATATTTAAAATTGTCCTTTTTACTATTAAAATCCAAACACTTTCGTTTTTATGCGGTCATAACTTAGTTTAAACTTAAATCTACCTTATTCTAATTAAATCTAATCCTAATATTAAGTAATTTTGAATGAGTTGATCATTATTGGTTTTGCCTAGGGTTTTTTATGTATTATTGTTTATTTTTGGTTGTTATTGTTACAACCCTCTGTATATTTATAACTATCTTGTTATAATCTGATCATTAAATTATCATTACATATTTATTTTATACACTTTGCCTTCCACTGATCTTTTTATATTTATTACAATCAAGAACAGTTTTCTCCGATATTTTCCGAAGTGAATTTCTGTGATTTTTTATTTCTTGTGTAATTAAAATTTACAAAATGTCTCATTCTGTTTATCTTAGGTACCTTATGCCTTTTTCTTGGTTTAAATCCAATTTTTATATTTATATGACCCATTTTACCATAGATATTTATGTTCTTTTTATGTTTTTCCCTTTTCGTTATATTTTATAATAAAAAATTTTATTTAATATTCTTCCATAAGGTTATACCATCTCATATATATATATATATATATATATATATATATATATATATATATATATATATATATATATATATATATATATATATATATATATATATATATATATATATATATATATATATATATATATATATATATATATATATATATATATATTATTTTGTTTTTATCTGAAATTTATTATTATATTATTACAGTTACTCTTACGTTTACAATCATAAAAAATTGATGTTCCTATTAAAAAATTACCAAATCGAGTGGGAAGTTTCTGATCTGACATAGTACATATTCCTTAGCACGGAATAAAATGAAAAAAACATTGTATAATACACACATGTTTGCTTTTGGACAGTTTTGTGACTCTAAAACTAGTTGAAGTTTAAGATAATTTGTTATATTAAAAGCCCATTTCTTTAAAATAAGCCTAATATTTAAAAATAGCAAAAAATTCACAAACATTGCAGGCTTTCTATTTAAATTTTGGCACGAAGTCACATTGCTACGTCATTGCGCAAAACGAACCGATTTTGGATCGCTGGTAATCCTACCTTGTATTCATTGTGCCATGAACATTACTGGAGTAGCGTGAAAAGTCGGGCCGGCCGGCAGGGTTGCCAACCGTAAATAAAAATCCCTCGTACATATGCAGCTAAAAATCTCGTAATTTAACTTTCAAACCTCGTACATTTATTTTATTATGCATCGAAAACGTACTCAAACCAAAATTAAGGCATATTGAACTACTGCATTACATCCAGTATTTCAATAATATAATAAATATAATAGTTCAATAATATAATAAATATCTTCTATTTTACAAAAACTTCAATTAGACATCTACACGTACTAAGGTAGTAAAACTAAATACGGTCGGCATGCAACGAATGGAACACGTAAGGAACAGAGAAAGGAAAATAGAAATTTGCGCTATGTGTGACAGAGATGACTAATGCGAAGAAAGAAATGTTTTATTAGTCGGGGGTTTCCAGGTGATGGAATAGTTATACTATAGACAATCATCGCGAAATTGTGGCAATGACATTTTTGGTGTAAGAAGTTCCCACAAGGACTGATAGATGGCACTAGTTTTTACTATTATGGTGATGCAAAATGTTCGTATGGCCATATTATTAAAATCTCGTACATAATTGTACAAGGTTGATAGTGTCCTCGTACCTCGTACGGAAAAACCACAAATCTCGTATTTGTACGAGGAACCTCGTACGTCTGGCAACCTTGCCGGCCGGTCGGCGAATTGTAAATGCAGGGTTGCCAGTTCGTTCGGCTTAATCTACCCAGTCAAAATTAAAGAATCCTTCAAATTTAGGACTTCAAAAATCCCAAATCAAAAATTATTTTGTTTTTGTAGGTCATATTTTTATTCCTGGATTTTAATACATTTTTCTGACTAAGGCATATCTCAAATAAGCCCAAAATAAGCTGTTAAAAAAATCCCCAGAAGTAATTTTTTTGCAAATTGTCCAGGAAAATTTTTAATTTTTAAATAAAAGAAGTGAAAGAAACTAAAGAGCAGAAACAGCGAGGTTAAAAATGTAATATTTCATATCGTCTTCGCCGCCGCTCATTAGTAAAACATGTTTTTTACATTTTAGGCTAGGAATAATTGGATTTTTGTATTTTTATCTGATTTTGAGATTTTCGAGGCTTGAGTCGAGTTGTGTCAGATCTAAAATCTCCGGTTATTACCCACAAAAATATTTTTCCCTCTAAGAAATCCCCAGGAAAAAATATAATCTGGCAACCCTGGCAATATTCGCCGACCGAATGGCGATGTAAACACGTTACGACAGGAGCTACGATATACTGCGATGGTCTGTCTTTGTTCGCTTTTTGATGTATTACGCTTTATTTCTATTTTCGGCTTTGCTTTTTCCACACCTGTATAAGGCCGAAAATGCACAGTCTTCAGGGAGTGTGGAAACTTCTTTTTAAATTCATATCTTAGCAGTCTTACCAAACCTAGGCAATATTAGCTTTAGTAATAAGTGGTACAAGTAAATTAAAAAATACAAACGATTTTCGAAATGAAAAGTTTGATATCGATAGCTAACTTGTCTGTGCCATCGTTTCCCGATCAATCTGTATACAATGGTTTCCAAAACTATGGAAACTACCTAAAATATATAAATTTAATCTTGCACCAATTACCTATCAAATAACTAAAGGTGCATTTGGAAACTTCAGTCCGCTTTTTCGTTGACGTGTTTCGGATATTTTTTAACTAAAAGTTTAAAGTGCCTTCTTGACACCTTAAAAAAAACTAAATTACTAACTTTTTACTGTCTGGTTCTAAATAGAAATGAATAGAACCATTCGAAAGAGAAGTAAAAAGTATATATATGTACTACCTCCTGAAAATTATACAATTCAATAATAATACAAATTTTAAAAATTTCTAAAGTTGACAAATTTTTCACGATTTCTGCAAAAATTTATTATTTTTGTCAAATCTAAAATGCTATGTCTAGGCTCCCTTTTGCTCAATTATTCTATAATTTGTAGGAGAAAATTGTATAGTTTTTCTCCTCGTTCGAATGGCACTACACATTTTTACCCAGGAGTACACAAAAAAAACTTAGTACGTGATTTAGTTTTTTTCAAAGGTGACAAAAAGGTAGTATAAGCACAGCTTTAAGCTTTTATTTAAAAAATGGCTGAAACCCGTCAACTGAGAAACGAATTGAAATTTGGAAATATCAAATGCACCATATCTATTAGTTCTTTGATAATTGCCGCAAGATTAAAATTTCATAACATATAGGTTATTTCCAGACTTAAGAGTCCATTCGCGCCACGAAAATTGGATCCAATTATGGGTTCGGGGCATAATGTTTTTCTCAAAAACGGTATAAGTTATCGATAATTTTCAAAAACAAGATGAAAGCCAACACTTCAATCTAGGCTGCTGCTGTAATAGTTTTTTAAATTTGGATTTAGTTTTTAATATTTCCTTGAGTGAAAGTCACCCTAAAATCGGTTATGTTTATATACTATTTTTTCTTAACTTGACTCATATTTCAAAAATCCGTTACAGCAAAGGCATAGATTATTTCCTTACCTTTTAAACTGGTGTATAATTAATGTCATTTAAGTGAAAAATAGTTACAGAAAAACGTTATCTCCTGTAGGCTTGCAGTCGGAAACAACATCGCATCGATACACCGAATTTGATAGAACCTAAATAAAAAATAATATTTTTAATGCGGCTATACGAAAATTGTGGTAGTGGGAGTTTGTTAGTCTCCGCCCACCGTCTCCGCGTCCTTTCGCCCGACCCCTAAGGTGTAGCGTAAATGCACTCTTAAGGCAAATGGGGAAAAAGACGACAAGAAGCACCCAAGACTTCAGTGACATTGTTGACCTCCATTGAAGTACTAGCGAAAGAAAACGAATCCTATGTAGAAAATCTAAAAAAACACGGCTGGAACTTTTGGAGCTTAATCATAAAAAAAGATATATAAATCACCTAAAAAACCCTTAAACTTGTGGATATGAAAAAGAATATAAAGGACCTTGCAGAAAAGTGTTAAGATTTCTACCAAAATATCACGCAGAAACAGAACGAAATTTTACAAATTATAGCAAAAACCAATAGAACAACAATTAATTTAAACTTAAAAAGCAAAACCATAGTTCTTCTTCTTCTTCTTCCCTGGGAGCCATCTTGATTAACTACCGGAGGCAGCGCAGCCTCATGTGCTTTTTGTGCCTAATCTCCCATTGTCTTTTATATCAATCCTCCCATGAGTCTTGTTCCTTCTACAAGTCTGTATAACCCCGAGACTGGTTGGTTGATATATTCCTGTGGGCTCATTTCCGGTTGCCTGTCTTTTGTGATTCAATGCTTTACATTCGCACAGGATATGGTAGGCTGTTTCTTCCCCTTCGTCGCACATTCTGCAACTTGGGTCCCCATTGTATGAGCCTATCTTGTGTAGGTGTCCTCTTAGGTTATCATGCCCTGTTAGCAACCCTACTGTTATGCGAAGTCTTTTCCTACTTTGTCTGAGTAGTTCTTCCTTCGTTCTTTTGGATGGGCCTCTTATGAAGCTTTTTCCATGTCTTATTCTACTGATGTTTCCCCAGTATTCTTCGTGTTTGTTTCGGATCCATTCCCTGGTTTGCGCTCGTGCTGTGGTTTTGGTCACTCCAAGGGCAGGTTCTGGCCCAAAGTATGGTGTGGATGTCTCGCTAGCTCATCCGCTTTTTCGTTGCCTTCTATTCCCGAATGTCCTGGTACCCACAAGAGAGTTATTCTGTTGCGTTCTCCCAAGGCTTCCAGTTCTTTTTGGCATTCCCATGTCAGCTTGGACGTTACCTTGGGGTTTACTATTGCCCCCCAGTGACGCTTGGCTGTCTGTTATTATGCAAATCCGCTTATTTTTATAAGCCCTCCTGTTATTTTCTTTTGCACAGTGCAGTAAAGCTTATGTTTCCGTTTGAAATACAGAACTGTGTGTTCCTAGTGGAATGGAGAATTGTGAATTCCTCATTTCACTGTACACGCCCGCTCCAGTTCCCTGCTCGGTTTTGGAACCATCCATATACCAGATGATGTCTCCAACCGTGCCGGGAAGATCGGGTGGCTGCGTGGCTGCCACTCACTTCGATCTGGAATTTTTACCTCGAAGTTTTTGTTAAATGAATATTGGGGAATCATCTGGGCTGTTCTCTTCTCCAGGATGTTGCCGCCAATTGGTGCATCAATTTTCAGTCCATGGGTTGGGTTATTGGTCACCTATATATTGCCGATTAGCAACGTCAAAATAGGGTGGGAAAGGATCAAAATATTTTTTTTATTTTTACAGCGAAATCTTGGATACTATGAGTGCGGGGTGTTTAGGTGTTTAACCCATTTTTTTCAATTTCATTAAATTTGTCGAAGTATCAAAAAAGGGAGATATTGCACTTCACGGTACATTTTAGACCACAAGGTACTGCCACTTTGACGGACTATACAAATAACTACTATCTTTACTGCGATTCATTTTTCTCTCTCGCGCGCTTCTTTGCACAGCCAAGGCTGCGTCTTGTATGTATATGCTCGAAGGTTGTACCATTGGTTCTCCATAGCTGAAATATACAATTACAAAATTAAATTGCTCTTTTTCGTTACTTTTTGTACATTCTCCAGGTAAAATTTTCGATAAAATGTCCCTGAATGTAAGATAATAATTACTTACTTCGTTAAGATGAATATTACCAAAAATATCGTCACAATACGACTTGGCTGTAAACAACATTGTTTAACAAATATTATAATTAGACAGTTTATTTTTTAACGATAAAATAAAAATCAACATATTAACATGAGTACGCTGATATAGGTACTAAGCTAAATTTTGCACCATCATAATATCATAAAAAATAACAAGCTACACGTGTTCACTTGAAAAATCACACACAAGATAATAAGCTTCGAGCATATACCTTAATACAGGTTGTTTATTAAACATGTGGCAAAAATTTAAGGGACTATTCCTTGGATTATACTAAGGATATTTTGTCATTTGATGATTTTTGATAGGGCGCTTTGTTTCGAAGATACGGGGCAAAAAAGAATTTCGAAAATAACAATTAATTACCAAAAATTACATGTAATGTTTCTTAATCTACAAGAACTGTTGAAAATGACTTTTAAAAATAACAGGATCGTTTATGCGATTTCTCAAATCTTCCACATCTTTCACTGAAGTAGTATAAACTAATGACTTTAGGTGGCCCCATAGGAAATAATCCAGGGGGTTTAAGTCCGGGGATCGAGCAGACCATAAGTAAGGTCCACCTCGACCAATCCAGCGATCTCCGTATGTTACTGTAAAAACTCTCGAACCAACAAGCTTAAATGCGCTGGTGCACCATCGTGCATAAACTACATTGCATTTCTTGTAACCAATGGTACATCCTCCAGAAACTGAGGTAGGGTTTGTTCCAAAAAGTTGCGATATACCTCGCCGGTAAGTCTTCCTGGCAGAAATCCCGGTCCAATTAGGAAGTCACCTACAATTCCCACCCAAGCGTTTAACGAGAGAGCGGATTTTCTTCAGCCCAAACATGGTTATTGTGGAAATTCCTTATTGCATCCTTATTCATCGGTAAAAAAAATAAGCATCAGTAGTCGAGGGATTCGAATCAATGTATGTAAAAGCCATTCACAGAATGCAATACGTGGAAGAAAATCTGCAGGAAGAAGTGCCTGAACTTGTTGTATGTGGTATGGGTACAACAAATAGTCTTTAGAAATGTTTCAAATCGTCCCGTTACTTACATTTAAAGTATTTGCAATTTTTCGAGTAGGGGTACCTGGATCTTCTTCTTTCATGGCGATCACATTCTCTGCTACTTCTACCGTTCTTACTGTCATTGGCCTTCCTAGTCCTGCACTTCGTTTTATTGCTCCTGTTTCAGAAGTCGTTGATGTATACTTTGGAAGGTTTTTATATTAGGCACATTACGATTAGGAAATCGTTCACTGTACAACCGCCTAGCTTCTAATAAATTGCCATCAGCAAGTCCATAAATGAAATGCATATCAGCCGTTCGTATAGCCATTCATGATAGAGGACTTCACTAACAAGACTTTAAGTATTAAACACAGAAAATACACGGCAAATAGACAAAGTCAATCAGTTTTAACCTATTCGACACAAACAAAATAATCACTTACAAGACATATTCAAATTGAATGTCTGCAGCCGTTTGTAGTAATCGGAATGTTGTTAAAAGATACCAACGGTATTGTTAGATTTTTTATTACTTGGTAGGTCCAGTGTAGAACGCTATACTTTTATTTCGGCTAAGTTAATTATTTTAAAATTACCAAAATTGAATGGTTGAAATTCTTTTTCGTCCCGTATCTTCGAAACAAAGAGCCCTATCAAAAATCGTCAAAGGACAAAATATTCTTAGAATGGTCCAAGGAATAGTCCCTTAAATTTTTGCCGCATGTTCAATAAACACCCTGTATGTCTGGCAATAAGACATGTTTTACACGTTTAATAGAAAACAAGATTTAAAAAAATAAAAACAATAATAATAATAATAATAATAATAAATCGGTCCGGTAGCCTATGTAATACCGGTAACCGCCAAGACTCTGTGGGGTGACATCTCGCAGGGTCGCGGATATCTCGCATTGTCACAAAAAGCAATGATGAGCAAGCTCCCAACAATCCACCCCGTTCGGATAGGGGTGCAGGGCAGGTTGGAGGAGCAACTGGACGGACGCCCTTAAACGACCTTGACAATGGACATGGACTCTTCACGTGCACGGACGAGCTTAGGGGCGATCTGATGGATGCATATGCATTTAGCGATCCCACCATTAGGGGCTACATGAGACGAATGCATGCCGCATGGTGTGCTAAACATCCTGAATTAAGTCATCTCTCCGAACAGCGTTTGAGAGACTATGTAGCTTATCTTAATCGCTCTGGTTATGTCAGAACTCCAAGACAACAGGAGCCACCTCAAGACCTGGAACCTATCCAGGATCCAGAACAGGACCAGCCTGCGGAGGATACGGCGAACGAGATTGCTCCCGGGAACGCCGATAATAAATTAACCGAAAGACTTGTAAACATCAATATCAAGTCCTACATAAAGCCTCAAAATATCGCACAAGCGGACAACGCACTTCGGGACAGACTTTCAGAACATACGGATATATTGGCGCTTAACAACGCTGTTTATGAGGCTGCGAAACAACTTATTCGTAACAACCGCTCGGACAGCTTTTACCAAACTCTTCAAAAGACCGAACGCCGAATGCAGCAAATAGCCAAGAAAATAGATTTGACGCGGCAAGAGGCATCGCGTATACAAAGTGTATTAGAATATATATCATCCAACAGACCTTTTACTGGAAAGATTAGGAAAATGGCTTTAAAGCTACGCCAAAAACACCATACACTTAACAGACGTGTGCTTCTCATTATCAAACAGCGTTGCCTAGACCGCATACGATCCTTGGGTGTTATAAACAACAGCTTAAAGAAAAAGACTAAAGGGATAAGAGACACAAATAAATTCGTAACTAGGCCTTCTATATATATGAGGTTATATGATATGAGGTTCTTGGTTAAGACGATTAATTTCATTTACAATTTTTTCTCTTATTTCTTCCGTGTTTGTATTCCCATATTAGTAATATTATAATAGGTAATAAGTGTTCTTATTACCACCATATTTTACCTCGTATTGTAATTTTGCAGCCAGGTTTTTTCAGGTGAAACTATCCTATTATGCAGCTTTTAGACAAATGCAGCAGAACCGCAGAAAATAAACCCAGCAACCCCTATATCACCGAATTCCTCGTAAAAACCTCTATCTATTGATATAAAAATATACGTGGTATTCCATTTAAAAAATACGTCAATCGTGCTGTAACTCATTTGTTTTTGTTTCAAATGTTTTCTGATTAGATTATTGAATTCTACGAAAAAAATACACGAAATGGCTTTATTCGTTTTTTAAAAAAGTACAGGGAAGTTCAAAAATAAAGCCCTGTTTACTTTAAAATGAATAACCATGTACTTTTAATTTAAATAAAGACTGTAGAAATAAACTCCAAACTCGACATAGAAAAAAATATACAAACCAAGACAAAAATAGATACCTTATTTTCTTCCTTTTAAATTTGCCACTATTTTTGATATTGGAGGTGCATAATGGAACTTATTTATCTGATTTGGTTTAAACACAGATTGAAGTGCTTCTATCTACTTGACTTGATAGCAAGATGTGTCTTTATCATCAAAATCTTACGATATAAATGTATTCAATGAACTGCATTGAACTTATACCTTGACCTATAAATAAGTCCAATTAACCTGTACTTTTGAATTGGTAAAGTTTATTTGGATAAACTTAAACAATATCCCA
>JAHBCN010011075.1:0-29964 GCA_019359885.1 Listronotus oregonensis | reverse complement strand
AAAAAATTTTTTTTTAATTTTTTTTAAAAAAAAAAAAAAATTTTTTTTTTTAATTTTTTGAAAAAAATGGAAAAAAAAAAATTTTAAATTTTAAAAAAAAAAAAAAAAAAATTTTTTTTCAAAAAAAAAAAAAAAATTTTTTTAAAATTTTTTTTTAAAATTTTTTAAAAAAAAAAAAATTTTTTTAAAAAAAAAAAAAAAAAAAAAAAAAAGGGGGTTTTCCCCCCGGGGGGGAAAAAAAAAAAAAAAACCAAAATTTTAAAAAAAAATTCCAAAAAGGTTTTTTAAAAAAAATTTTTTGGGGTTTTTTAAAAAAATTGGGGGAAAAATTTTAA
Organism: Listronotus oregonensis; assembly: GCA_019359885.1. Classification (NCBI taxonomy): domain Eukaryota; kingdom Metazoa; phylum Arthropoda; class Insecta; order Coleoptera; family Curculionidae; genus Listronotus; species Listronotus oregonensis. Next base: position 29,629 of record JAHBCN010011075.1, on the reverse strand, counting down.
AAAAAAAAAAACCCAAAAAAATTTTTTAAAAACCCCCGGGGGGGAAAAAAAAAAACCCCCCGGAAAAAAAATTTTTTTTTTTTTTTTTGGTTGGGTTAAATTGAAAAAAATTTTTTTTTTAAAAAAATTTTTTTTAAAAAAAAAAAAAAATTTTTTTTTTTTAAAAACTTCCCCAAAAAAAATTTTTTAAAGGAAAAAATTTTTAAAAAAAAATTTTCTTTTTAAAAAAATTAAAAGGAAACTTTTTGGGGGAAAAAAAATTTTTAAAAAAAATTTTTTTTTTAAAAAAAAAATTTTTTTAAATTTAAGGGTTCAAAACCAAAAAAATTTTTTTAAAAAAAAAGGGGGCAAAAAAAGGGGGTTTAAGGGTTTTAAAAAAAACCCCCTTTTTTTTAAAAAAAAAAAATTTTTCCCAAAAAAAAACCAAAAACCCCCAAAAAATTTCCCTTTTTGGGGGTTTTGGGGGTTTTTTTAAAGGCGGGAATGGGGAAAAAAAAAAAAAACCCCCCTATTTAAAAAAAATTTTTTAAAAAAAAAAAATTTTTTTAAAAAAGGGGGAAATTTTTTTTAAAAAAAAAAATTTTTTTTTTTTTTTAAAAAAAAAAATTTTTTAAAAAATTTTTTTTTAAAAAAAAAAAAATTTGGTTTTTAAAAAAAAAAAAAACCCCCCCCTTTTTTTGGCCCCCTTTTTCCCAAAAAAGGGGTTTTTTTTTTAAAAAAAATTTTTTTTTTTAAACCAGGGGTTTTTTTTTTTTTAAAATTTTTTTAAAAAAAAAAAATTTAAAAAAAAAATTAAAAAAAATTTTTTTTTTTTTTTTTTTTTTAAAAAAAAAAAAAAAAACCCCTTTAAAATTTTTCCTTTTCTTTCTTTTTTTTTTTTTTTTTTTAAAAATTTTTAAAAAAAAAAATTTTAAACCAAAACCTTTTGGTTTAAAAATTTTTTTTTAAATTTAAAAACCAAAAAAAATTTTGGTGGGGCCCCCCCCCCCCAATTTTTTTTTTTTTTTTTTAAAAAAATTTTTGGGAAAATTTTTTTTTTAAAATTTTTTTTTTTTTTGGGTTTTTTTTTTTTTAAATTTTTTTTAAAAATTTTTGGGGGTTTTTTTCCAATTTTTAAAAAAAAAATTTTTTTCCCTTTTTTAAATTTTCCCCGGGTTTTTTTTAAACCTTTTTTTTTTTAAAAAAAAAATTTTTTTTTTTTTTTTTTTTTTTTAAAAAATTTTTTGTTTGGGGGGGGGGGGGGCCCCCCCCGGGGGGTTTCCCCCCAATTTAAAATTTTTTTTCTTTTTTAAAAACCCCCCTTTTTTGGGTTTTTTTATTTTCCCCCCCTTTTTTTTGGTTTTTCCCAAAAAAATTTTTTTAATTTTTTTTGTTTCCTTTTTTTAAAAAAAACCCTTTTCCCTTGGTTTTTTTTTGGGCTTTTTCCCCCCCAAAAGGGGGGGAAATTTTTGGCCCCCCTTTTGGGGCCCCCCCCTTTAAAAATTTTTTCCCCCCGGGGGGGTTTTTTTTCTTTTTTTTTCCCCTTTTTTTTGGGGGCCCCTTTTTTTAAAAAACCCCTTTTTTCCCTTTTTCCCCAAAACCTTTTTTTTTTTAAAAAATTTTTTTTTTGGGGGGGAAAAAACCCCTTTTTTTTTTTTTTTTTGGGGTTTTTTTTTTTCCCCCGGGGGGTTTTTTTTGGGGGGGTTTTTTTAAAAAAAAAAATTTTTTTTAAACTTTTTAACCTTTTTTTTTTTTTTTTTCCCCTTTTTAAAAAAAAAAATAAAACCGGAAAATTAAAATTAAATTTTTTTTTTTTTTAAAAAACAAAAAAAAAAATTTTTTTTTTTAAAAAAAAATTTTTTTTTTTAAAAATAAAAAAGGTAAAAATTTTTTTTAAAATTTTTTTTCTGTGTTATAGAAGCAAAATCTTCAGACATAAAAAAAAATTTTTTTTAAAAAAGGGTTTAAATTTTTTAGGGGGGGAAAAAAAAAAAAATGTACTTATGGGGAAAAATTTAAAACCCAAAATGAAAAAATTTAAATTTAAAAATTTTTTTGGCACTTTACGTGTTTACCAGTGGTACTACAAGTGTACCAAAACCAGTTGCCTTATCTCATTACGGAGTTTTATATGGATTTAAGTGTTTGGTAGAGTAAGTAATTAATAAATAAATTTAAACAGGATATTTTAATTAAAGAGCGAATGAAATGTTAAAAGTTGTAAAAATCAAAATAATGTTTTTTTTTAAAGCTTATTATATCTTGCTCCTATCAAAATTTTTTATGCTAAAAATGAAATTTAAAAAATCCTCCAAAAATTTTTTTAAAATTTTTAAAACCTTTTAACTTATGGGCCCCAAACAAAATGCCATTCAAAATGGGGAAAAAAAAATGGAAAAAGGTTTTTTGGGTTTTATTGTTTTAATTTATCTATTAGGGTACTAATAACAGTAATCTGTAGTTACCCACCAAAATTTTTGATGGGAGAACTTTTGGCAGCCCAAAAGCCACGAATTTTTTGACTTTTTTTAGTTTTTTCGATATATCTCGGAAACTAATAGTGTTATCAATTTTTATTTTTTTAAAGCATAAATTTTACATTTTACTTTTTAAAGAGGCAATTAAATTTCCTTTATTCCTTTATATTTTATTTAATTAAAATTTAAAAGTTTTTTTGATTCCTAAAAAGCCCCAGCCCTTTCGTTGGGGTTTTTGGCATGATTATTTTATGTATACAGTGTGGCCAAAATACAACAGAGCTTACTTAATTTTTTAAATTGAAAAATAAGACATATTAATATAAGTAAATAAATTTTAATATAAAACTACTTAAGATAAAAACCAATTCTTCTCAGTATTTGCAAATATTCTAGAGCACTTACGGGCATTATTTAATCGAATTTTTCGACATTCTTTATGTCTTGCTTCCAAAGCATCCTCCGAAAGCTGACCAACTGGTAAGTAAAAAAATTCGATCATATCACCCCTGTGAACTAATACCTTATAAACTGTACTGGGCATATAGTACCAATTATACAATGCTAAATATAATGTTATTGTCTGATCTACTAAAAATTTAATTTCATTTGTATTAATTTTATAGCCAGATGCTTTGCTTTTTAAAATTAAACAGAAATTTTCAATTAATTCACAATTTACTCCTGTGATTTCTGCACTTATTTGTGGGTTGTGGAAAAAGCGCCTAGCAGTATTTCCATCATTTGTGGAGCCAGGCTTAGGTTTATCAATTATTAGACCCATTCTAGATTCGAAAATTCACTTGGATTTTTTTTTTTTGTTGTTTTCAAATATTTTTTTTTTTTGTGCCTTTGACTTGCAAACTTTTAATTTGAAATCGATTTATGTGTAGCAGGCACTCCAAAAAACGTATTCAACAATGTAAATTGATAAACCTTTTGACAAACTCAATAATCAATAAATTTTTGCAAAATTACTTATAGGGGAAAGATTTTATAATTTTTAAGAACTTCAAAATTTGGGGAACCCCTATTTCTAACTTGGGTTTTTGGCGGGTTTTCCACAAATTTTAATTTACCCACATTTGCACCCGGGGCGAAAATTAGGCCTTCCTTACAAAATTATATTTTTTGGGACCAAAAAATTCTTCCATCAAAACCGTAAAATAAATAGAAAGCACAGTTTCGCTCTGGGAAGGAACCTTTTTACGGGAATTTCCCCTTCAATAAAATAAGTGAACTCATAAAGTTTTAATTTGTTTATTGATGTGTTGATATGTTTCTTATTTCGAACTAAGTCTTTATTTTCTTTCATAAATACAAACTTTATTGGCCTACTGTATATTGTGAATAAAGGCCTAAGATTACACCAAATAATGTCATTAGTAATACAATTTATTAGTTTTTTTCGAGCCACTCTGCATGCCTTCTTTCGAAATAACTGCGCGTTCGATTACATTCTTTCCACCACCTCTCAACTCTTATACAAAAAAAGACACCATTTTTAATATATATTAGTTTTTATAGGCTGTGAACATCATTTTATTATATTTTAATAATATTTTGGACGAGTTATAATGAAATATGAAGGACTTAATAGGTGGATTTGGCGATTTTTTGCAATGTTGGCAAAAATAGTCAATTTTTCACGGGCTGTAGCTCGCTTGCTGTTAGGGTTAGACAGTACTTTAGTTAGTAAAAATTGTAGGAAATTTAATGCTTTTTAAAAAAGTGAAAAAAAAAAATTGATAACGCTTATTAGTTTTCGAGATATATAAAAAAAAACAAAAAAATCCAAAAAATTCGTGGTTTTTGGGCTGCCAAAAAAGTTTTCCCATCAAAAATTTTGGTAGGAAACCACAGAATACTGTTATTAGCACCTAATAGACCAATTTAAAACGATAAAAACTAAATAGCCTTTTTCATGCTTGCTACAATGTACTATTTGATTGGGCTATTATATTTTTTAGTGAAATAGATAATTTAAAGCCTGAGGTGATTACCCATTTTGCCTCTCTCTACTGGATATCCGCCATTTTGTTAACGGGGGTCACACTTGTCCATGGAGGGACCAAAGTTATAGCTCCCTAAGATTTCTGCAATAAACCTTTTAGAAATTATTGAAAAATACAAAGTAAGTAGCGAGTTTTGGCTTTTTTTTTTGAAGGTCGGTTAAAAGAAGTAGTCTCTAATAATTTTATTTAAAATTTACTTTTTTACAAGAAACATTACTTTTAGGTCTCCTTTGCTTTTATGTCCAACACATACACTACGACATCACCAATCTTTCCCGGGAAACGATAGAAAAGTATGACACGTCTTCCCTTTACTCCATTATAATAGGAGGTTCTCCCATGCATCCTACTCAACTTAAGAAAGTCAGGGATGTTCTTCCCCATACCAAAATTACTGTTGGATATGGATCCAGTGAATGTGCTGCTGTTTCCGCTTTTGATTTAAGAGATACTAAAGCATATGAAGAGAAAATTTTAGCTTCGGGAAAAATTCTTCCAGATGTTGAAGTTAAAGTAAGTATTCTTAATTGTAGAAAGTGATCCATCGGAAAATAAACAGACTTATATTTGTGGCATTTCTCGAATTTAAAAACTCATGTAAATTAGAAGAACACTTAAGTAAAATTAAAACAAAAGAGATACGACATAAAATTTTTCTCAGTAGAACATATTATTTATTTGTTCATTTTTAAAAGCGTTTTATTTTATTAAAATAGTAATAGTATTGTTGTAAATTTAAATATTAAATATGTTTTATTTCTGATCTCTGATCTGGAAGTTTCAGAGGGTGGTAATACCACAGCACCTAGACTTCGGTAGATCCTTTGTACTTCCTCTTGCAGCCGGGAGATTTACTGCGTTGTCCAGCCTATTGTTATGTTTTACTTTTAACAATATCTATTAAACGTGGTAACAAACGCTAGATTTTAACAGCATATTGACTTTTTCAGTTGGGCAATTTCGGGTATTTGTTCTACCCTTATCTATTCTATAATTAAAATCGCAAATTTTCAATATTAAATAAATTAAATTTGTTGTTACTAAAAATGAATTTAAAGTCCCTATTTTTGACATCTTTAAAAAAATGCAACGCTTTCAGAAACAAACCAACAAATAAGGTATACAGTAGAGCTTCGATAGTGGGGAAGATGTCGTTCAGACAAATGTCCGGAGAAAGAAAGTGTCCAGATTACTGGAGTATCTTTTTAAATTTTGAAAATAAAATACAAACCTAAATTTGTCAAATTTTTTTTTGTTAATAAAAGTAACAAAATCCTTCTAAGAAAAAATGATAAGATTTTCCTTTGCTTAGATTTCCTGTACAATGAATTTTTGGCGGGATATGGCCGGTTAAAGCCTCTATTTACCAGCGAGCACCCACTTATTCGAGTCCTTTAAACTCATCCCATTTCAAAACGAAGGAATTTAACTCACATAGCCTTGTAGCTCTTGAAAAGCCCTACAAAATCATATTTAATTTTTTTTTCAATCATTAAAAATGAAGATATGTTTAAAAAAACAATAATTTTTTTTCGAAAAATTCGAATAGTCCACTTCGCAGTCCTGTGTTGTATAAATTTTATTTTTGTCTATGTATGTAAATCTGCAGTGTATTTTTGTGTAAATAAATTTTTGTATGTAACTTTACTTTGTTTTCTATTTATAACTATTAAATCAGTTTATAAGAATTGCAATGTTGTAAGGGGTGGTTTTTAAGGATTGGAAATTTTTAAAATAATGAAATTGGTAATATTTCATGCAGTAATGTTTTTAATTAATAAATCTGTCAAGCTATTAATTTTTTTGGGTGAATATATTTTTATGAAGCTATAATAGGGTTGATTTATATGGGTTGAAAAGTTGCAGAATGAAATTAATACATATTTTAAACAATACCATTTCAAAATTAAGTCACTATGATAAATTAATCATTTTTTAAAAGGATTTTTTTAAGCCCTAACAAGGGTTGATTTTTAAGAATTGCAATATTCTGAAATTGTATTGCAAAGCATAAAATAATTATTATTTAACTAATTTAAAATAATTTTACCCATCTTAAGGTTTAAAATGTTATTTTATAACTTTTGACAATTAGGGGTAGTTTTCACCCTTAAAAAACGAACAGCGCCCATCGGCATGATATAGGATTTGAAGTAAAAGGTAAGATGAGTCTAATTTCAAATTTTTATTTAAATCGATGCAGAACAAAAAATTGCAAAGTTTTTTAATTTTTTTAGCTTTATTTCTGGAACTATATGTATCATCAAATCATTTTAATTTGCCAAAAACAATTTTTCATGTAAATCTTATGAGGGTTGGTTATTTAAAGTTTAAGTTATTGTACTTAAATATTATATTTATTAAACCGTAAATTATTAAAAAAAAATTCACAATATAAGCGTCATTAAATAATTATGAGATAAAAAAACAATTTTCTTTGGAATTTAATTATTAAGGGTAATTTTTGAGGGTCGAAACGTTAGAAATGTATTGTAAATTATTACTCACAACATAATAATATGTTTGTTCTACATTTTTAGCTATGATTTTAATTTACATAATGTCTATTTCTATGGTTCTTTTATTTTTTTACCATAAAAGGTGGTTTTTACCCCCTAAAAATAAGAAGCACACTTCAAGCAAATATAAACTTTGATTTAAAGGGTAAAAGTAACTAAATTCCAAATTTTCATTAAAATTGAAACTGTACAAACAAATCCGGAAGTCAAACACCTTTTTTCTCCCCACACACTGTACTATAGGGTATACCCGTCCTGGCATCGCGTGATCATTCATGGGATAAAAAAATTAACCAGAACCAATGAGATAAAATAATATTGAAGGACAAATCTATAAACCCAAGTGTGACAGCTAGGGTACATAAGATTCAGTACTGAAAAAAAAAACAAAAATAAGATCCCAGGAAAAAATATTACTTATGTATAAAAAATATACCATATCCCTTTTATATGCCAATTGTATTAATTTTTATGTATAAATTATTTTTTAGTGCCAAAATTTATCATTATTTGTCTTTCAGATTGTAGACATAGAAAGGCGTACCACTCTTCCCCTTAAGGAAACAGGAGAGATTCTAGTCAGAAGCCCATACATGATGAAAGGTTATCATCAAAAATGTCAAAACCTAGTTAAATCCCCATACGACGAGGACGGTTTCCTCGAAACAGGAGACCTGGGATACTTCGACGAAGACGAATATCTGTATGTTACTGACCGAATCAACGATACCTTTAAATACAAAACTTACCAAGTCAGTCCTCTGGCGATCGAAAGAGTGCTGCTCAGCCATCCAGCTGTAAAAGAGGCAGTTGCCTTTAATATTTATCATGAAAAAGACAGGAATCATGCGGCCGCAATTGTGGTTCTAAAGGAAGGTACTGAGGCAACCGAAGAAGAAATAAAGTTATATGCAAATGAAAGACTTTCGGAAAAAAACAAAATTCGGGCGCCCTTGTGGATAAGGAAAGAAATTCCTTATAAGACTCATACCGGAAAAGTGCAAAGGGCCAAAATAAGAAACGATTTTACAAAACTGTGCGAATTATGATTCTAATTAAATAAAGAAAGCTAAAAGCAGAAATACAGGGTCCGAGAAAGTCACAGCGTTCTATTGATTGAAAAAAAGCAATTAAAAATTACATTTTATATTATAATATATATACATTAGTTATATAAATATATATATAATATAATATATATATATATATATATATATATATATATATATATATAATATATATATATATATATTAAAAATTTAATTTATTGTATCAGTCCTAGAGGGTGTTTAATGAAAATTTTTGGCTACTCCAAGCTTTCGAAACTTTATTTTCTTCTCAGGGCTACAATAATGAAATACAATCAGCAAATGAGCTTGTTTATATTAAGAAAGCAGAAAAAAGAAAGAAAGGAATATTAAAAAATTCTTCTCTTAGAAAGATAATTATCTTTTTAAATCAAAAATAAAAACCTTTTATTTAATTATATGATAATATTACTTACTGCATCGCAAATAATCGGAAAATAATATATATGCTTATTTTTACATGTTGTTAATTATTACTTAAAATAATTTTATTTTTGCAAATGGTATTGGTTTGAAGGTAGTAAAATTGATATGATGGTATTAAAAGAAATAAGAATGTTGTGTTTTTTTATTAATCTGTTGCTAAAGACCACAACATTTCAGTTCAAGTTAACATAGGGTTAGTTAAACTACACCTGGTCGGTGATATTTACAAAAAACCTTGGATAGGCGTTGAGTAACTTAAAAGTGGTGAATCTATGTAGGATTTATAATCACAAAAAAGTCTTACGTAAAAAAAAAAAAGGTTAAAAAAGAAAAAAGAAGGATAGAAAAACCAAAAAACAAAACCACATATGTGTCTAACATCCCTGCCTCCATGTTGGTAGGTATTAAAGGTAACTACTAATGTGATTAATATTTGAAATTCTAAGAAAAAGAGAAAACATTTTTACTTAAAGTCAACAATTATGAAATATATTATCTATAATGTGAAAATTTGTTTGGAGATTCTCTGTTAAAATTCGTGCTTCCAATTCAATCCATTGCCAGTGGACTGACCTAGGAATTGAACCCAGGCAACTATGGATACTGGCAGACGGAGCACACCTGTCACATGCGTCCGTCAACCATATACCCAAGCTGATGTTTATAAGTATGAGTGGATGTGACGAAAAAAGGAAAAGAAGAAATTGTGATTTTGTTCCCTGACCTTCCTCATGAAAGAGTATTATTAGTAAGTTCTAAAAGAGGTTAAAGTACTATTATCTTGATTAGTTTGAGTGTTTAAAGGTAAGATATTGGAGTAAATTACACTCAAATGATAGATTTAGGTTGCAAGAAAATTTCAGTCATTTCTAGAAACAATCTCTTATTGTAGTCACTCTCGCCATCCAGTATTTTTGTTTGGTTAAAATTAAAAGGTGACCTGATTGATTTGTATGCTCTGCTAACGCACAAGTATTTTTGTTTAGTCTACAGTCACTTTTGTGTGATGTAATTCTATCTTTTAGAACCCTAGAGGTTTGTCCTATATATACAATATTACATTCAGAACAAGGAATACTATAAACAACATTCGATGTTTTATTTATTTCGTCTTTATCCTTTAATTTACTGAAAACAGTCCCCACTGTCTTGGTTTGTTTATATGCTATTTTAATAGAGGGTTCATGTTTAAATAGTTTTGTAATTTGATTAGAAATTTGTTTTATGTAAGGAAAGGAATAGAAAAAAGTTTGTGTTTGTGTTTCAAAAGCAGTAATGTTAGGTGAGATTCCATTGTCCATATATATATATATATATATATATATATATATATATATATATATATATATATATATATATATATATATATATATATATATATATATATATATATATATATATATATAATATATATATATATATATAATATATATATATATATATATATATATATATATATATATATATATATATATATATATATATATAATAATTGCAAAAAAAAGTTACCTTTAATTTCAAACATTCTTTGCCATCTAGGTTATGATTTTTAACATTGTATTTAAATAAAGACTAATGTAAAAAAGATATTAAACACTGTGTTACAATTAACAAACGTCTTGTACAAAATACGTATGCCCAGTAGTTTGATATTTTACCTATGATAAAGGTTAACGACAAATTTTAGCTGAATCAAGTTACTCATATATTTACATTTTTACTAAACAGTACCAAAAACATAAGAGAAGTTGATAATTTAAAATTATTTATCAAATATTTATTTTAGGTATTTTCCTATAATTTTGTTAAATTTAATTTGCCTATGTCAATCATCATTAAACTTGTAGCTTACGCCAATTATACAGGATTATCCAAACTAAGTGCCGGCCATTGCTAAGTTTGTTATTAGTCAAAATAAAAAATACTTGAACTAGCAAAAAGCAGCAACTTTCATGTCTTTGAGACTAAAATGTGCAAAAAAGAATTGACAATCGTGTGTGGAACACCCTGTATATTGTATAACTATTGAAACGATTTTTAAAAGAACTTTTAAAAAATGTCACATCTAGTATGTGGATGTTTAATAGTCTCAAAAAAAAATCGGAAAAATGTTTTAATTTTCATTAAAGCTTGTATAAGCTGTAAGCTTAGAGCTGCAAATATAAATAATAATTAAAAGGTATTTTTTAGATACAAATGTTTATATATTTTTAAAGGACATAAACAATGCTACTAAGTTGGTAATTTAAAAACTTTTATATTTAGACTAATAACAAAGTTACCAATGGCTGACACTAATAATAACTCTGCATATTCAACTGTTAATTATTTTTAATAAAAAATGCCAAATGTATAGAGGAAATTTATGTTATATAATTTTAATTTTTTTTATTTGTATCCAACACATAGGTAGTTGTATTTGATAATGTGTTATATTCGAACCATTTACATTGTTATGCCTTTTTGGTAGATAATTTAGTTTTTTTAATAAAATTATAAATTCAACCAGTTGCCTATTATTTTATAAAAAAATCGGTAATAGCAAAGACAATTGAAGAGTGGAAGTACGAAAGGGGGTAAGTGCCAAAATCATTCTTTCGAGATAAACGAGAAAAACTCAGTACAATTCAAAATAATAATTTTAATAAACGTTTATTGAGTAAATTGTCTCCTAATGTACCGGAGAACATAGAAATTCCCACAAAATGCAAAAGTCCCTAAAAACAAAATACAAAAAAAAACGAAATCGACATTTAAGAAAGGGGTAAGTGCCACACTAGTTTTTTAAGGCATGAGACCAATGTATTTTTATTATTCCTGCGTGGAAAGAGGTGTAGTTGTGTTCATTTCACTTCCAGGTGTTTCTACTTTGGTTACTTTCCTGTAAAATTCTTTGTGTTCAGGTTTATCGAGGAAATCAATCATCGAAATACGTGACCGATGCAATGGCACTTGTCACCTGTCTAAGGAACCCACTGTGTTGCGAGTGGGCAGCGCCACCTTCAAAAAAACAAATAAAATAGGAATTTTCGCTGGCACTTGTAACCTTTGTCATGGCATTCAGCATGGTACTTAGCACATTTTTAGAGCTATAACTTAATTTTGGAAAATTTGGCACTTACCCCTGTATTATTTCCACTCTTCAATTATAGTTTCACTAGAGACGCACAATGCTAAATTTTTGGTATTAGGTTTGGACGCTCGCTTACTCGAGCGGGCGACCATTGAGAGAAATTGTGTTCACACGCTGCTATACAAACTAACACTGTTGCCAAAGCTATAACAATGGTAACAGTAATTAGGAATTATTTTTGTGGAAAATAGGCCAAATTTGTTATAATATTAATTTTTTTTTTAGTGTATTATAATAAAATTTTAATTATGCAATTTTTTACTTTGGATGTAAGCAGAGCTGTCGGTAAGTGAATTAAAATAATTGAAATACCGTATTCAATTACTTCTCAGTAATTGGATTACTTTAATTCAATTACTTTCCGGAAAAGGTAATTTTATTTCAATTATCAAAAAATAGGATAATGTAATCGTATCTGGTAATTAATTTTCACAAATCCCAAGTAATTCAATTACTAAGAAAGTAATTACGAGAAAGTAATTGAATTGCTTAGAAATTATTTTAATTACCTAATAAATAATTGAATTACTACGAAAAATTCAATTACCTTTGAATCCGACGAACGCCGCCTTCGTGCCCCTTTTGTATTATCGATTGATGCTTACCGCCACCATTTTTATGCTTTTTTTTGTAAAAAAATCTGTTGACGTTTGGGGTAGGATTAAAAAAATTATTTTAAAGTCATTTAATATTGAACTTGCCGAGAAAGCAGTTTAAATAGTGTGACGTACGCGTTTGATGCATATTAATATAAATATTTTATTTGTTTAGTATATCGTGTTTAATATATGTGATAATTTAAATAGAGTAATTGCTAAAATATTCAATTACTTTTAGTTTTAATTGATACTTAAACTACTTTTAACAAACATGCTATGTAATTGGTTAACGTAATTTACTACTACTTAGAAGAGTAATTGGTAATTGTAATTGAATTACTTTTTAAAAGTAATTGCGACAGCTCTGGATGTATGCATTGGCGTAGCTAGGATTTTCAAACTTTTTTATCTAAAAATAGACATGGGACCCACACCAAATTTATACCAGATGCTACTGCCCCAGGGGGAACACTTTGGTAAAGAAAATTTTCATTTTGTGATTTGCGAAAAAAGGTCATTTTTTTATCCCCCCCCCAGAGAAAATCCAAGTTTTAAAATGGATGTTTGTATATTTGCGTAAATCTGTCTGTTTATTATTGAACATGAGGCTTCCGAATTTGACAAAAAAGTGTTCGAGAAAAAATAAGCACTTTGTTAAAGACCAGTTCAGTGGATGTAACTAAGGAATTTTACTACTGACAAATATTTCTAGACATTTTAATAAATAGAGAAAATACAACGCAGAAACAACACACTATATTCAAGACATTAAATAAGAATAAAAGTTACAAACTAGTTAATAATGCGTTGTTAAATTATAGAAAAGAATCAAGCGGATCGTTTGTTTTCTTAATTTAAATAAATGGTATTTTTTTGTTGCATTATTCCAGCATTTCTTGTTATGTGTGGATGTCATAAAATAAAACATATAATTTGAAAAATTTTAAATCATATTTAACATCGTGTATCTCATCAACTACAAAGATATCTTAATTAATTAATGATTCCTTATTACTGTTATCATTTTTTTAGCTTTGACTATAGTGTTCGTTTATATAGTAGCATGTGAACGCATTTTCTCTCGATGGACGCTCGTTTGGGCAAGCGAGCGTCCAAATCTATTACCAAAAATTTAGCATTGAGAGACTTGCTTTATGTTCTTATAACATAACTAGCTTTTACCAAAGAAAATTATAGTTTTTACTAAAGACGCACAAAGTCTTTAGTTAAAACTATAGCTAGTTATGTTATAAGAACATAAAGCAAGTCTTTATTAGACGAGTTTGTTTTTGCGGAGCGAGCTAGCAAACGAGGGTATATTACGAGACCAAAATAGCCATCTTTATGTACAGGGCGTCCCATATCGGGTACTTTTGCGGGGTATCTCCGTTATTTTTAACGATAGCGGGATGCGGCTTTCGCGACGGTGTGCTACTTTTTCGTGAAGCTAAAGATGCAGTTAAAGAAAATTTTCATACCCCCTTTCGTTTTTAAAATACAGGCCATTTTTGAAAATATTGCCATTTGGGGACCCCCCCCGTATCTGCGTTATCCATCAACTTATCAAAAAGCTAAAATAACACTCTGTTAATTTTTTTTCGTAGAATGCAGTGATGTAGATAAATTTTGCTACAAATTTCCTATTTTTAAGTTATAAACCAAACTTATATTTTTTTAATGGGACACCCTGCATATTTGTAGATTATAAAATTTGTCTTTCGTTTAACGTTTCAAAAATATATAATAATATGCACTTTTTCTTAAAAACATGCAAATGAATGGCAATTTTCTAAAACTAAATGCATAAATTACTAGTAGGCCATGGCAATAACAAGAAACAAAAATTAATGTCAAATAAAATAAATGTTTTTTGATAGACCTTTGGTTGAATTTCCAGAACCAGTTTATTTTTGTTCTTTTAGTATTTTTATTTAATTAATTTTTATTAATTTATTCAAATAATGGCAGCGTATAAAAATTATAAAAAATTTGATATGTTGGTATGTTTTACACAGAGTAATGATAATTCTGAAGAAGCTTCGAAATTATATTTTCAAAGGTAAGTAAGCTATTATGGCTAGGAAAATCTCTATTATCATTATATGTTTGTGCTTATTGGATATCCAGAAAGAAGGCAAACCGTTTCTTGAGATATTTGCTCGTTTAAAAGCAAATTTAGTGGAGCACGGATCCTTTGTTCGCCAGCGTCCTAAAACATACAACAAAGATAACAGGGAAAGAAAAGAGATAAATGTTTTGGGATATATGGAAGCAACACCTTCGTCCTCATGTAAAAAAATGAGAAGGAAATTGGTGTGCCAAAAACTGACGCTCAGAAGATCTTAAAGAAATACAAGTATCATCCATACAAATTTAATATAGTGCAACATTTGCATCCTGGCGATGCCGAGCGCCGGACACTGTTTTGTCAGTGGTATTTGCAGCAAATTCATGGTAATGATTTATTTGACAGACTTGTAATTTGGTCAGACAAATGCTTTTTTTTAAGTGTGGGCATTTTTAATCGTCACAATACCAGGAACTGGCATACAGAAAATCAGCATTTACTGTTTGAAAGGGCACAACAAGGATGCTTTGGAGTTGTAGTGTCATGTTTTATTTTGGGCAGATAAATAGTTTATAGGATTGTTGAAGGAGGTCTTACAGCACGTAGGTATCTAGAAATCCTTGAGGAAGTTATTCCAGAACTATTGAAAAATATTCCATTAGCCCAATATAATGCTGTTTACCTACAACAAGATGGTGCTCCAAGTCAAAACTCTAGGCTCTTAAGCGCATTTCTTGATAATACCTTTACTCAAAGATGGATAGGAACCCATGTCCCATTAAAAAAAAACATAAGTTTGGTTTATAACTCAAAAAAAGTAAATATGTAACAAACATTATCTACACCACTGCATTTTACGAAAAAAAAAATTAACAGAGTGTTATTTTACCTTTTCGATAAGTTAAAGGTTAACGGAGGTACGAGGGAGTCCTAAAATGCAATATTTTTAAAAATGCCCTGTATTTTAAAAACTAAAAGGGCTATAAAAATTTCGTTATTGGCATTTTTAGCTTCACAAAAGAGTAGCACGCTGTCGCGAAAACCGCATCCCGCTAACGTTAAAAATAACGGAGATACCCCGCAAAAGTACCCAAAATGGACACTCTGTACGTATAACATAGAAAATCTCATGAACCGGTACGATTACATTAGATACGAGATCCTACTAACTTTCGAAATTTGTTCTGTTGCATTTCAAGAGCCCTGTATACCAGCCTTGCTGTTATTAGTGTCAGGCAATAATGATATCAGTATAGTCTGACAACCGTATCCGTGACAGTGCGGCATCGGTAAGGGGAAGGAAGTTGTAAACCAAATATGGCGTACTTCATTCATAAAAAGCACAGCGGCGTGCGGATTTTCCAAAAGTTCAGGAATATTTTGTAATTTGTTTAAATGAAATAATGTGTACAGTATACATTTATGTTTTATTTAAAATATATTTTAAATGTATGGCCGTCACCAAAAATAAAGGCATTTAAAGACCATCAGTAACAATTACACAAAATATTTCATGGAAAGTTAAATATGCAGAAAAACGTCATCATCTAATCGGTTTTTTTTATTTGTTTACCTCTAAAATAGGCGGTATTTATTCAAAATGAGGAAACGTCGTTCTACGTTCCCTGTAGTATTATCATTGCAATTTTTCATAAATGACAAAGAAATTTGTAAAATAAAAACTTACTTAGTAAGCATTACCATTACTATAATGTTAAATCATTATCTACCCATGTCTCGTCCAAATAAATAATATTTCGCCCTTCTTGGCGATATTTTCGTATTTCATGTATATATTTGTACCTCCAATGTAATATATTAGGACGCTCCATTTATTTTTTTTTTATTTTGAAATTTACGTCAAAAAAAACCGTTTGATTTTAGTAACGTCCTAAGTGTTTCCCTAGAATATGAAAAATTTAAATCTTCTCGCAATTTTTGCAACAATTTTCTACTTGTCGGGACAACTTTCAATTTAAGATAAAACCTATTTATCATATGTCTTATCACTTGAAAATTAAAATTTTTATTCTTTTCGACAAGAGAAAAACGCCGTCGTAGTTTTTAGGACTGGATAACATTTTATTGGGGTTATTTTCCAACCGTTCCTAATCTTCTTTATTAATTTTTCGTACAGTTGATACGGCAACTCCAGTGTAAAGAGATACCCGATCAAGCTTACGTTTAAGTGGCAATTTTAAAGAATTGCTTGCGGCTTCTTTATCGCAAACCCTATTATCAAAATAAAACAAAAATAAAATGGACAAAAGTATATTCAAAAGTAGCATTTATTTAATTTATGAAAAGCTGTATGCTTTATTCTGTGTATAACAGTGTTAGTTCTGAAATAAAAGCGTATTACTCAGTCTTTATTTAGTGACAAGCGGGTTGCCTAATCATCGAGACTTGCCCGCTTTCTTTGTTACTTGCTAACAGCTTAATGAAAACAATACTTTTTTCATATTTTTGACGTAAAAAATGGTATAAAGACGAATAAAGACCCTCTTCGTAAAAAATGTTGCAAACAGAAGACTTGCCAACTTTAGTTGCCGCTACATATTAAAAAGCTTTCTTTTTCGTATATTTAATGTTTAAACCCAATAGAAAAAACATGATTACTGTTTTATAAGATTATTACTTACCTATAAACATTTGCTATTACTTCTTTTGTTTGTCCATGTAGTGTCTTTCCGCAAGTAAATTTGTTCATTTTAAAACAATAGTAATACTATTGAAATACTATTTAAAAATTAAATAATAACTAAAAAATGTATATACAAGGTAGAAAAACAATACACAACCAAACAAGCAAAATTACACAACACCAAATTTAACACTTAGAAATAAGGATAAAACCTTCGACCTCCGACACTGAATGTTTAAATATTCGACATTCCAAGAGAGGAACCAGAAACAGCGCAAACACTTCCAATCACAAGTAAATTTACCCCATAGAAACAAAACATGTATCAAGCTCCACCAACCAGGTTCGTTTACTTCGCAACTGGACAAGCCTTTTCTTTGATGTTGCCAGTTTAGACAAAATCGATAAGGTCTTTGGAAAATAATTACCTAATAACATAATATTCCTTAGTAAAACAAAATCCATATTAAATAAAAATTAAAATATATAACAACCACATTTCATTCTCAGCTTTTTTTCAATATTTTATTTTGTTATTGTAAAATAAAATTATTTTAACATTAAAATTACTACGTGAGTATATAGTAGTAAGTACTATTGCTTTCTTGTAGTTAAACTTGGCACACACACATATATTCGTTTGAAATAGTTTAAATTCCTTTCGCTGCTACAGTTAAGTTTGTCAGACTATAATAGGTACTGTAATTAAAAGATATAATAAAATGTAGGTATTAACATAACTAAAGCTTTAGTTGCCTTATAAATACCTATAATTACTATTCAAAATAATAATTAGGTTTAATAGTATTGCAAGGTTCTATATATTAAAAATAAACATGTAAAAAATTAGTTCTAACGAAATTTTGGATATTATGATAGGGTTTCCATATAGTCCTTTTTAAATCCAGGACATATGAGTCCAAAAATCCGGACAAATCCGGACTGTTTAAAAAAATTATGTTATAAATTTATTTATAATAATAAAAGCTAAATTAAGATAAAAAAAACTTTAAAAAATTATTTAATTATGTGCAAAAATCCATTACAAACCTAAACTAAGACATATTAGCCTTATATGGTAACATAAAACATAAAATTCTCAGGTATGGCAACATAAAACATAAGATTTTCAGGTAAAAACAAAAATAGCATGTATGGTAAAAAAATAATTAACTCAAAAAAATACATATTTTTATACTTTATATTTATCTGATTTCCAGACTTCATTTAAGACGGAACTTTTTTCTGGTAATAATATAAAGCCACAAAACTCAAAACAGGTCATATCGAAATTAAATATGGTCATTATTATGCCTTTGATAGATGCTAGTGTTAGCCTATTTTGATCTTTTGTCCACTAAGCTACAATTAACGAAAATATTCGCTCCACATTTACGTTGTGGGCCGAAACGGCAAAAAAGAATTTGCATAAATTTAACAGTCCTAAAAAAACTTTAATAGACAAGCAATGCAGAAAATACTCTGACCACTTTTTGTGGAATAAAAAATTATATTGTTCTACAGTGAACCATACAGAAATATATTTTTTTAGTAAAGAAAACTGATCAAAAAATGTGGCATCATTTATGCTAATCCCTTTTTCTAAAAGATAATTAATAAAATGTCTTTTTCCCAGTCAGTAAGTTCATCGACTTAAAGCACTTAAATTGTTCCAGAGGTTTCCATCCATTTTTCTATATAGCTAACAGCTACACACACAGAACTTATTATTTTACTAGATTTAAATAAAACGTTTGGTAAATCCCATACGATTGTCATGCGGGTGTCGTAGGGATGTAGTATTAAATAATGAACACCAAAAAATACAAATGGAGTAACAAGGTTGGGCTATTTTAATTGTATTTGCAAACTTCGGCCTTTTCCCGGACCTATATTAAAAATGTGGCCGGACGTCCCCGGACACCTTGAAAACCCGGACATGTCCGGGCTATCGCCAATAATAAACAAAAACATGTTGGGCGCAGCTCTCGATTGCGTTTATGATGTTAGCTCCAAACTTTTAATTGAATTCAGTGTTTATATCTAAAATTACTGTTTGGCCCTCTTAGGTTTAAGAGTTATATGAACTTGTAATGTCTATTTTAAGGCAGTTGTATTTGTACGTCAGATTTGAATCCATGCAAAATACAAAATTTAGCCAGCATATCCCATTTTGCGAATTAATTTAGTTATCGTGTTTCATGCTTGGAAAGTTATGTAAAAAATAAAAAGAATGAAGACAAATAGAAAATCCCAGATAGTTGATAATAATTTCTTCTACCTAAAAATTATAAGAAACTTTCGAAAAATAAGTATACAGGGTTGCCACCAAGTTTTGTATTTTAAATTCACTATAAAATTTTGCTATTCATAACACCAGATTAAAAAAATTCAAACTTTAAATAAAAAATAATATATTAAAATAATTTAAAATATACAGTACAATGACTAAATAAAAAACTTACTTACAGAAGAAGGCAGTGTTTTAGCCTGTTTATAATCTGTTCATTTTCAATTGAAGAAAAGCACCTAGTAAATAACCATGGTTGTTGACTTGTTAAACTAATGAGATACATTTTTTGTTGTTGTCTCTAGGGTTTCGGACTTTTGAAACAATGCACACACTTTTTGTTCAGGTATTTTTCTTAATCGAAAATGGACAGATTATGGGTGAATACTTTTTACTAAATTGCATAATTGGCGCCTGTCGGGGAAAAGAAGAAGCCAAAACTGGGAAAATAGTCTTAATCTAAATAAAAAAATAATTAAAACAATAATTTAAATTTTTCTTTAAAAGAGGTTCTTGATAAATTTTTTTTCAAGAATTGTCAATTTTCACATTTTTTACACTTTTCCCACAGAGGCGCCAAATATTGATCTAACACATTTTGCAAAAAAAAACATACACAGAGGCGATTTGGAAGATTAACAGTCTTGTAAAAAAAGTTCAATACTTTTTTAATACATTTAAAAAATATTTTTTATTATTTTTACTTGCTTACGTAGATCGCCTTCGATCTTTGCACGAAGTCTATCAGGCTGTTTGACATGTAGTATGGGCGGGTCCTACCATTATTTAGTACTACGTCCTCACAGTAACATACAAATATTGTGCTGATGGAGGTCTAAAAAAAATATTTTATACTGTTTTAAAACCTTCTAAAAAACAAATTTACTTAAAAAACGGAACTGATTTGTATTAAAAATATTTAATTTATAAACCAAATGATCTTAAAAGATTAGAAAAAAACCACACACACACACACACACACACACACACACACACACACACACACACACCCACACACATACACACGCGCACGCACGCACATGGACTGAGACGTTTTATGGGTCTGTTTAGAATTCATACACCGGGAGGCCACCGCAAAAAACCAAGCATATAAGAGAACCGCATGAAACATTTTTTTATATTACTATGAACAATAGTCAATTCAAAGTCGCACTGCTGCCTAAGCTTAGCGAATTCAAATTGCATTTATTTTTGCCTTAAAAAAAATCGTAAAAAATCGTTTTTTTAAAATAACTCGAAAATTAATAATTTTAGGGAATAAATGTAGAATTAAAATTGATAGTCTAATAAAACTTCATCAGTTTTTTTGTACAAATTTTTTTGTAGCCCCTTTAGTTATTGAGATATTAACGATTTAAATCTAAAATAAAAATGCAAATATCTTAAAAACTAAAAGTTTAAGAAAAAATGTAAAAAACAAAAAATATGCCTTTTAGTTAGTTCTATAAAAAAGGTTATAAACTATTTTTAATAAAATAAGTATTAAAGGTTATATAAGCAAAAAAGTGATTTTGGTTCTTAAATATGTTGCTAATAATATTTTTTCTGGTACAAGTAAGTATACCAGCTCCGATCCATTTAAAAATTAATTTAAAATGTTCTGTTTATTGAATGAAACAAACTATAACACATGCGCCTCGAGGCAATGGGGGATAACCTGGTGGCATGGATATTTTATTTACTTTTTTTGGTCCAATAACTGTACCCATTCCGAACTATTTAAAACTTTAACTAAAATAAATTTTAATCTTTATTTATTGGAAAAAAAAATGCCACCTTTATCTGGGTGTTATACAGGGTGATTCATGAAGAAATGTCAATACTTCAGGTACGTAGTAAGGGGGGTTAAAGTTTTTATTTAATTTTTCTATTTTTTTAATAAAATCTATGATAATGTAAATATTAAAGTAAAATTTGGTATCCGGGGGTTTTTTGGTATGACGGATTCGAATCTAATCTTAGTACGGCTCTTACTTGTAGGGGGTGCCACCTACACGCCTTTTTACTATTTTAAACAATCACAACATTTTTTGGTACGGCACTGTATTACATTTTTAAGTAAATTAAATAATTGTTTTGTCATTTTTACGTCAAAAAGGTATACCTGTTGAAAGTCGATATAAGTAACCGTTTTCGAGATACTTAAATTTTATTTTATTATAGCAAAATTTAAAAAAAAATTAAACAAAATGTATAACTAAACGATATGTATTTTAATTTTTAATAAAATTATTGTTCTTAAATTATGTTTAGCAAAATATATATTTTTTTTATATAAAAAAATATAGGTAAATAAAAATTTTAACACCATGTATATCGGAAACGAAGGCCTTGCAGACCCATATGTCTATAGACTTTTACTTGTTTAGAATGATCTTAAGACAATTTTAATCATAATATTAACATATTTTTTTCATATAGTTTATTTAGTATTAAACTTTTAAAACATTTTTCTTATTAAGCTATCTTTTAGAATTAAAACCATTCTTATTTAAATTATGGTATTTACCATTTATTTACTTTTTTAAGATATTATTAAATTAAAGTTTAAACATGATTTCAACTAAAAAAATAATAATAATAAACTCTAAAAAAAAATCATATTAAAAATATCATTGAAATTTTCTCAAGATTATTCCAAACCAGTAACTGTCTATAAATTAATAATATTATTATTTAAATCGATAATAAAAATATTTAAACGATGAGCTATACACATAGAAGCATAGAAGAACGAGAAATTTTAAGCGTCCTGCCAGGTATATAACACTATAACGCCCAGATAGAGGAGGCAATTATTTATTTATTTTTTTCTTTTATTAAATAACGTTAAAATTTTATTTTAGTTAAAGTTTAAAGTAGATAGGTGTGGGTATAGTACTTGAACCATAAAAAATTAAATAAATATCCGTGATACTAGGTTCACCATTGCCTCGAGAAACATGTGTGTGTATTAGTTTGTTTCATTCAATAAATAGAACATTTTGAATTAATTTTTAAATAGATTGGAGCTGGTATACTTACTTATACCAATAAAATATTATTAGCGAAATTTTTCATGACCAAAATCATTTTTTTGCTCATAAATCCTTTATTAAATTACTTATTTGATTAAAAATGTGTATATAACTATTTTTAAAGAGCTGACCAAAGGGCAAATTTTTTGTCAATTACATTTTTTTGTAACTAAGTTTTTAAGATATTTGAGTTTTTTTTTAATTTTAATTGTTAATATCTTAAAAACGAAAAGGGCTATAAAAAACTTAATTTTTCCTAAAGTCGGTAGTTTTCGAGTTAAATTAAAAAAATAATAATTTTTCACAATATTGTTAGGTAAAAAAAATGCAATTTAAACCCGCTCACCTGAGGCAGCAGTGCGGCTTTGAATTGACTATAGTTCATATTAATATAAAAAAAAAATGTTTTATGCGTTTCTGTTATAGGCTTGTTTTTTTTACGTAAGCGCTCTTATGGAAAGCATATTTTAGGACTGGGTGTGTAAAAAAAGGGTAAAATATTTTACACTATTTATAAATAATAAATAGATCTTATATTTGCGACTAGGGTGACTATCTCTAAAGTAAGTATAGTTTACGCTAAGTGCCTAAAAAGTGAAGTACTCTATGAGGATTGTACAGTAGTGTACAGGGTCAAATTTGCTGCTGCAAACGGTTTTTTTTCCTTAAAATCTAAAAGAATGCCCAAAATTATAATTTGAATTGGAAAACCAAATTCACCACATTACATTTACATTTTCTAAATGGACTTCAAACGCTTTTCTTTTTTTGATACGTTTTAATAAAAAGTATTTCGTATTTCTTTTTAGTAACACTAGAGTGCATTTACGCTACACCTTAGGGGTCGGGCGAAAGGACGTGGAGACGGTGGGCGGAGACTAACAAACTCCCACTACCACAATTTTCGTATAGCCGCATTAAAAATATTATATTTTATTTAGGTTCTTCCAAATTCGGTGTATCGATGCGATGTTTTTTCTGATTGCAAGCCTACAGGAGATAACGTTTTTCTGTAACTATTTTTCACTTAACTGGCATAAATTATACACCATTTTAAAGGTAAGGAAATAATCTATGCCTCTGCTGTAACGGATTTTTGAAATATGAGTCGAGATAAGAGAAAATAGTATCTAAACATAACCGATTTTAGGGTGTGAAAGTCAAGGAAATATTAGCAACTAAATCCAAATTTAAAAAACTATTACAGCAGAAGCATAGATTTAAGTGTTGGCTTTCATAGAGTTTTTGAAAATTATCGATAACTTATACCGTTTTTCAGAAAAACATTATGCCCCGAACCCCAAATCGGATCCAACTTTCGCGGCGCGAATGGACTCTTAAAAGTTGACAACATCACGAGCTGTATGAGGTGGAGCTCCATTCTGCTGCCAAATAATATTCTTATGTTCTATCAGTGGTAGTTCATTCAGAAGATTATCATTTTTTTTTTCTAAAGCAATTGTAGATATCTTTGGCTGGTTAAATTACCATTAAAAAAAGGTTTAATAACATTAACAATAATATCGCACCAGGTATAAACTAATGTTCTTTCTCGGTGTTTTATGGCTTCGTACTTTCTCGGGTTTTTAAAACAGTCCTATTCAAATCAATTCAAAAGTTTCCTTTTTTTTTAATGATTGCTGGTATGTCGTACAATAAATATAACAAAACATTAAATAGGCAAAACAAGTTTGGTGGAGATATTAAGAGATAAAATTTTTTCTATTTATCAACATGACAAAAATTGTCTAAATAATTTTTATCCCACATTAATACACAAGAACTCACTATCCATTTTACTTTAGAAAAAGAACAAAACTCACAACTTCCTTTTCTTGATATTCTAATAAAAAAAATAACTTCGAAACTAAAATTTACAGAAAACCTACACATACAAACAGATACTTAAATTTTAACTCCAATCACCCTATAATGGTAAAAAAGGAGTTGTAAAAATTCTTTTCGATAGAATAAAAATAATTTGTTCTGATTAAAACAAAGAAAATGAAAAAGAATTTTTAAAAGATATTTGAGTTAAACATAATTAACCTCTTGATTTTATAAACAAATGCTTTCTAAAATTTAAACAACCAAATTTAAGAGAAAATCAAAATAGTCATATTTTTACCATACATTCCTGGCTTATCAAATAAAATTCAAAAAATAGGTCATAAATTTAATATTCGCGCTATCTTTAAAACACAAAACACTATTAGATCTCAAGTAACAAAAACAAAACCATGCAATATAAACGTAAGCACAAAAAATGTTATTTATAAGATCCCTTGTAAATGTAATAAATTTTATATAGGTGAAACTTCCAGATCATTACACAAACGCATAAAAGAACATAAAACATATATTAAAAACACAGAATTCCACATATCAAAAATCTGTTAACACGCATTTGATAATAACCACATAAAAAACGGGAATGCTTCTAGCATTTTAGCAAAGGAAACTTGTTCAAAAAACGTAAAATAAAGGAAAGTGCATTTATTTTATTAAATAAAGACAGATGCATGGTTACCTATGCTTGCAGTTTACACACCATATCACCCACCTTTCTGGTCTTTTTAAATACTATACATATACCAGTCAAATAACCTAGTGTCATTTATGACAAAACGTCATTAAAAGTTAAAAAGCTATTAGAGTTTCCTAAGTTTTTAGATCAAACGTTTCTTAAAATTTAGTTTAATTTTCTGTTCTTGTTTCTATCTTGAAAACGGTGGCCGACTTGCCACCGAAACGTAGATTAGTATTTGTGATTTTTTTTTTCGGAAGTTTTCTTCTTGTTTGGAAATGTGCAAGTTCATAGGGGTCAATAGGGCTGGACAGGGTCAGCTCGTATACCCCGGGACCTGGACCAAGGGGGTCCCATTTTCCAAAAAGTATTAAGGCGAGTATCCCAAATAAAACAAACTTAAACATGAATCCGCCACAAAACTATAGTACAAATTTAGGCAAAACTTAATAAAAATATACCTTTAGGTATCAAGACATTAATGCCTCAAAAATCTGCAAAATCCACCTTTTTGCATCTACGCAGTAAATATAAAAATATTGAACCAACATACCATTAGGTTTTTAAAATTTGGTCACTTATTTCCTCTAAAGCGAAAACTTGTAGAATGCATCAGAGGGTTGTATTATAAAGCTTTGTGAACGTCAGCTGCGGTTTGGGTTGACAAAGAGCCGCGGTAGCCTTTTTAATAATGACAAAGCAGTAATTTTAAAAAGACAGCGTTTATTCACAACCAACTGGTATTTTTATTGTTGTTTATAAATATGAGGCAAAAATAAAGTAACAATTTTAAAAAATATATTACAGTGTCAACTAAAAACTTGTTAAATTTTAACTAACCCAATATCTTAAAGAAAAAAAGCTGACTATAACATGGTAGTGCATTTTACGATAACTGGTGGCTCGAACATGAAAAAAAATACTTTTAATGATTTTCTCTCTACTAGAAAATTTACTTGGTGATAGCCTATATGCAACTATGGATAAATATACATGTCAACGGGCTGAATTTCCGTGCAAAAACCGTTAACTAATACTTGAAAAGTTATAGCGCAGGAGTTAGGCGGGAGCATCTATCGCCTATTTAAATGCATCAGCTGACGGGCTTTTCCTTTACTTACTGCTTGACAAATTAATTACAGCAGTTAATTAACAAGCAGCTTACAATTTTTTTATCTGGGAGGAAATGACGTCTCACAAATATATGTATATATGATGTGATATAGCTAAAAATCGTTTTGTTGTATAGGAAAAACAGTTTCGTGTCCAGCTAGTTTATTATTTTTTTAAGCAATCAGTATAGCACTGCACTGGATTATATTATCTTCATTAAATGGTTTTAAATCAGTATTTGTTTTTTGCAAAAGACGCAAATAGGCGTTACATTAGACATTATTATTTGATGTTTAACAATCACTATAGTAATGCTAGATTTTAAAATTTTTAAATTAAATTTTAAATAATTATAGCACGCTTATGTGAATGAGATTTAACTGTGGCTTCGCTTTTGAGAAATAACAAAAATAATTTAAAATATGTCAGTTCCTCCCAGATGAAAATTTGTAAAATCATTGTTAATATACTGCTGTAATTAGTCAGCTGATGCATTTAAATAGGCGATAGAGCTCCCGCCTAACTCAAGCTCTATAACTTTCCAAGTATCAGCTGACGGTTTTTGCACCGAGATACAGCCAGCTGACATATATATTTATCCATAGTTGCATATAAGCTATCACCATGTAATTTTTTTAGTTGAGAGAAAGTATAATTTTTTTTTCATGTTCGAGCGACCAGTTAACGTAAAATGCACCATGTTATAGTCAGCAGATTGTTTTTTTTTCTTTAAAATATTGGGTTAGCTATAATATAACAAGTTTTTAGTTGGAAGAAAATAAGTGAATATGCCGGGTGGTGCATCGTCGGGAAAGATATAGGAAATCCCATGTAATTTTTAAAGGTGTCAATTATTTGCTTCCCTAATTATTTTGGACATAAATTCTTTTTTCTACAGCCGCGCGAAAAGTACCATGTTTGCCTTTTTAAAAACAATACCCCCAAAAATTGCACTTTTCCGAGGGGCAAAGCGTTTTTTTTCTTTGTTGCCCCTCCCCTGAGTTATCAAGGAAAAAGTAATGAAAAACGTCAAATTTGACACCACAGTAGGCTTGAACGGTAGAAACTTCATCTGAAATTGTCATTAAAAATTGTGAGAATTGCACCTTTACCTTTAATAAAATTTTAAATAATTAAAAAAAATGACTATCTTTATAATTTAGGTAATAATTATAAAAGATCTAAATGTATATACATATTACAATAATTAAAATAAAAAAATTTTGGTAGGGGGAGGTTTTATTAAATCTGTTTTTATTAACTACTTCACCTTTGATGTTCCGTTGAGGTAATAGTGGTAAAATGCAAATTACCAACTTTAGTTATACAGAATAATAAAGTTTATGTTCGGAAAGTCCCTACATCGTTCTGACGGGTTTTCTTCCACAAAAAATGGTAGAAATGTACTTTTTTATAAATAATTGAATTTTTTTATTCTACGTCATATACAAAACGACAAATCAAGTAATAAATAAAGCAAATTACAAATTTTAGTTATAGAAAGAATTAAAAAAATAGTTATTATGATTACAAACTCAATTTTTTAAAACTTTTAAAATTTTTAAAGATATAAAAATGTATATTTAGTAAAAATTTTTGCATTATCTATAAATTACATTGATGCCAAATTATCGTTTAATAAAATACAAAACCCCCAAACTTTAGTTCGAAAAAAGTTTAAAAATGGGTTTGTCGATTCCTTCTTTTTTTTTTTTTTAATTTTTGTACTACTAAGGCCAGTGATGATCGCGTTTTAAAATTTGCAATGGTTTTAGGTTTTTGAATTTTTAAAAAAAAAGTTTTCATTGTTATTCAATGATTTTGTAGGAAACCCTTTTTAAAATCTAAATTTTGTTAAACATTAAAAAACCTTGTTAACTTTAACAATTTCAATTTTTGAAACGGTTTAGAATGTTTAAAAAAAAGTCAATTTTTGGGGTTCCTAAAAAACATTGAATAACATTTTAAAAATTTTTGTTAAAATTCTAAACCCCCCGCCCTTTTTCAAAAATTTCCCGGGCCCCCTTGGGAAGAAATCTATTTTTTTTTTTTAAACATTTATTTATAGCTTTTAACACACAATTTTGTTTAGAAAAAAAAAGGGGCCATGTTCCGGGCTGCTGTAAAAAAAATGAAAAATATTTTTTGACGTATAAAAAATTTTTAAACAGCTATTGGTTTTAATAAATTGATTAATAATTATCTGAAAAGGGGGAAAATTTTAAAAAGTATAAAATATGTTTTTAAAAGGGGAATTTTTAATGTCCAAAACGCCATTCCAGTTTAAATATTTAAATGGGCTAATTGAGAATTTCGAAAATTTTAAAAATGGGGTTTTTCCCAAAAACAAAAACAAACAATAAAAAAAAAATTAAAAACTAATTAAAAGGAAAAAAAAAAAATTTTTTTATTTTTTTTTTTTTGCATAAATTTTTACCCCCTGAAAAAACATTTTTCAATAACACACATCTGTAGCGCAAAAGATGCTTGCCTTTAAAAGTGAACGTCAAATTTGGTTATATCCAAAAATTAATTTTCCAATTATTTTATAAAACCGGTTGTAGAAAAAAAACTTGGGTAAAATTGAGGGAAAGGGCATTTTCCCCAAAAAACCCCCGAAAAACCCCCTCAACGACAATGTATTACTTTGCGCTCTTTAAAAATACTATTAAAGTTTATTGAAGGCATGCAAATCTACGTTTATGGTAAAAAATGTAATTTTTCGGTTACTCTGTAATATATTTTTAAAAATTGTTATTTTATTATCGCTTCATATTTATAAACAACAATAAAAATACCAGTTAGTTGTAAATAAAGCTGTCATTTAAAATTACTGCTTTTAATTTTTAAAAAGGTGCGGCTCATTTCCCATCGGAACCGCAGCTGACGTTCCGAAGCTTTTATTTCCCCCCGATGCATTCTACCAATTTTCCTTTTTGGGGGGAAATTGGCATGAAAATTTTTTGGTCCTGGACCATAGTAATTAGTTAGAAAACAAACTCTTGGAAAACATTTTAAAAATATTTTTGCAATTTTTTTTTTTTTTTTAATAGTTTTTTAACTTTTTAGGTTAAACGTTTTTTCCCAACTAATTATGAGACCCAAAAAACCCGAAACAGCTGCCAAAAAATGGGCCCCCAACGTCAGATCCTGGTGCCTAAAAAGTCATCAAGACTTAAAAAGCATTCGTTATAATTATTTCTGGTTAATTCTTGTTAATTTAGCGTTTTTCAGAATTTAAAAATATACAAAATATCTTATTTCTTTTTCAAAAAAAAGGTGTTTTCCTGAATCTAATTTTGTCGAGGCAAATTTTTTTTAACTCGGGGAAAAAAAATTTTTTTGTCTCCCCCGGAAAATCCAACTTTTCAAAAGCTTCCACTTGTAAGCCTTAAAAAAAATTTTTTTAAATAAATTTTAAAAGACCCCCTAAAAATTAACTTCAATATTTTATCATACTGTATCTAATTAGTAATATTAGTCAAACATTCTTGGCAACAGGGCATTACTTAAATGTTAATTATTTGTAAAAAAAATCATTTATTTGGGATTTTTAAAAATATTAAAATAAAAAAAAATAATTATAAAATATAAAAAAAAATAGGTTTGGCATTTAAAAAGGAATTTTTTATATTTTCTTTAAAAACAAGTCGTACAATTTTAAAGGTTTATAATATAATTTGTTATTTTTTTGATAAATTCAGGTGTATTAC